>QLOK01002469.1:0-25165 GCA_003313805.1 Tricholoma flavovirens
ATGGTCCTTCGGAATCTCAATCTGTCTGGAGGTGTGTGCAATGGAAGCAGAGGAATATTGACACGCGTCAGAAAGCGGGTGTTGGAGGTGAGATTGATTACTGGGGATCATGCTGGAGAGAAAATCTTCATTCCACGGATGCAACTGCAGCCAATCAAGGGACAGCTGCCTTTTAAATTCTCACGACTGCAGTTTCCAGTTCGGTTGTCATTTTCCATGACCATCAACAAATCACAAGGACAGTCAGTGGAGCATGTGGGATTGGATTTATGGAGCGCTGTGTTTACACATGGGCAGTTCTATGTTGCAGCATCATGAGTCAAGTCTGTGCACAACATCAAGGCCATTTGGGCATGTACAAGTGACTTAGCTCGCACCAAAAATATTGTATATAATGAAGTACTATTAGATAACATATAAATAGTGTAGAATAAATAGTATAACTTAGAATATTATACATTGACCTCATTATTGAGATAAACAATCAAACACGCGTGCCGGAGGCACGATTCTTAACCTTGTAGTAACTTATAGTAACATCCATCAGATTTGAAAGTCCGCCACTCGGCTAACGCGTCGCATCGCATTTTGTCAAAAAGTTTACAGCCCAAAATGGGAGATGAAAGGAATGTGGCAGACAAGGTTTCATGACACCTTGATGCCCAAGTTGTTGGCTGAGCTCAGCCGTTCAGCCAAGAGCCTCATTGGAAAGCAGAGTGTAATCCATGGATATCAGCAGCACAAGAACAGGACCTGATGAGCCTTATAAAAAACCAAAATGCGTTTGCTAGTTTTTACAAGGTTTCTACCAAGCCCATTGTCCAAACTTGTCTATCATGGTTGTAGATACACTCCTCCCAAAAGGATACAGAGCCTCATCAGAAAGCAGAGTTATGTTGCGTGGATATCCTATAAATGCTTGGATCCTCTTGTACAAATGATAATCAGAAGAGCAATACTAAATCCAACAAGAAAACACTAGATTTTATGGATGATAGCGTGGAAGCCTCCCGTCAGCCGCGACGGGTCCTTCGACACGGGTTGTAGCAGTGTCCATATCAGAAACCAAAACATCAGCATGCGGTAGATATTCAGGGGGTATCATACACATTGCCGCTGGATGGGAGCTGTCTTCCCGTTCTGCGCCATCATGCAATGGAAGTTGGTCATCATCCGGCCCCAAATCACAAGGAGGCGCGCTCGCGTGCACCTCCATAAAATAGTCTGTATCCGTTAGAGGAGGCGCAGAAGGCGTGAGATCGATATTGTCAATAGGGGGTGTGCTCGACGGATCGTCAAAAGGGGGGGCATATGGTCCTGCCTCTGGTTCCAAAGTGACATCTTCAAATGAGTAGGGGTAGTCATAAAAGGTTGGTGCGGCCATCTTCTCCTTGGATGGAGGTGGAGGAAACAGTGGTGCGGGCGGAGGTGATTCGGGGATGGAGATTGACGAAGAACCACCAGGGTCGCGTGGGAAATCTTCAATCTCTTCATCTCGCCAAATAGGTGCAGAGACTAGGAGCGTAGACGAAGGGGTTTCGACAGAAACCTCGGAGGGGGGCGGGGAGCTAGCCAGTTCCGCCAAACGAGCAAGTAGGGATTTGTCGTCGGTCGCAACGTGTGCGACATGGATGGGTGGAAGATGCAAGTCCACGTCAGGACCTGCATCGAGGGGTTCAGAAGGATCGACATAAGGGAAGGATGACGACGACGAGGGGACAGGGCTATCAGAAAGACCCTCCCACAATTTGGAATTTTGAGGGCTCGCCGTAGGCTGGTGGTATGCCGGTGGAGAAGTGCGAGAAAGGTGGCGTAAGGATGCGTGAAGAGAAGGAAGGGGAAGCTGTGTCTGCTCTTCTGCTTGTCCAGAAGCGGGATCGGGGTCGACAGTGTTCGGGAGTGAGTTAGAGTATAGAGACTCCATGGATGAGCGCCGAGATAGGGGTCTGGAAGGGGGGGGGGTTGGTGACGATGCTCTGGATTCCATATGATATACCGCCATGGAAGAGTTCCGGGAAGTCACTCGACTGGTTGATATGATACGTTTGCCTCTCCTTTGACGAGCTGTGTAGCGGACGTTTGCTTTCCACCGAGCTGTCGCCCGTGCCCAAAGTTTCTGCTTTGTCTTCATTTCTCTCTGGATCGTAGCTTCGCTATCTTCCTCGGCTGGGCTATCTCGACGTCGTCTACGAGTTTTCATTTCCAAGTCGTGTTTCCGGCGTTTGTTCTTTCGCCAGAAGACAAGGCTTATGATGACAAAGCAGATAACAAACGCGAGCACAAGAGACAGAACGAGGATAATTGCAGTACGACTCGCACTAGAATTGGTTGTCCTATTCCAGCCTGAAGGAAGGGAACTGCGAATATCGTAGCTTGGAGTGGGAGGGGATGGCGGTAGAGTTGCCGCGGAGGAAGAGCTCGCCCCTTGAATTTCATCCTCTACCGCAGTTGCAGCATCAGAGGGTTGTTCACAACTCTGTAGCCGTAAGCCATAAGTACAACCGAGTGAGGCATTCAAGATGGTAGGTTACATACGGGGCACACAGTTGATCCATACAAGGTGAACTTGTCCATTTTCCGCCAAATCCCATCATTACTTCGATTATATCTATCTGGTATACTTCGAGAGACACGTGCGATTTTGTTGGTCTGCTCGGGGGGATACGAAACGACTTTCTGCGGACTGGGTGAGTGGAGGGTACTGGTGGTAGCTATAGGGGCGTTGTCTTGACCGAACGAGGGGCATAAAAAGGGAGGAGGAGCAGGGCTCGCATTGACGCTGGAAGACGACGCTGCAATGGTGCCCAGAATAGAGAGGAGCGTGGAGGAGGGGCACGTGGGGAATGAGAGGGGTCCACGTCGTGGACGATGAGCGGACAGTGATTCTCTTGTCCGCGACCGATACCAACGACCCGAAGCCATTTGCTTGGCCGTCAGAAAACAAGGATGCCAAGAAAATGGATTTCCTTGGCTATCCCAGTTTGATCGAATTCGAACGGAGAAATCTAACACCGCACCGAGGAAATCTAAGGATAAGCTATTGATGGTATAAAACGACGATGAACGAATGGCTGGACGACGTGGTGGACGATGGTGGACGATGTTCCACACGACGAGGAGGCGAAGAGAAAGAATTTCAGTATAAGCTCCGACTCTGCATATTCTATCTTTATCCCATTCTATTAATATTATATTTCAAACAATCAAACTACCAACCAAAAACTCCTCCGACGCTCCTCTTCCCGTATCTGCGATCTCTCAATTAACATCCTCTCTTCTCCCATGCTCCGACATCGTAATATGAGGTCTTCAGTACCAGACTCATACACAAGCTTGTATGAAGGGAGGCTAATTCGGATCCGCATGTGCTTGTCTCTTGACGGGGCTGTGTAGTCCTCTGTTGTCCTATAAATAATATAAAAATCACCGTGACTCACAACACTTCCTTGAGAGACTTACCTTCGCAGAAATACCGGACTCCGTCCTTTTTTAGATACGGGCATCCATTCTGTTGGATAGTTCAGGACGTACGTGTCGGCGTAACCCCTCCATCGTCCCAGCACGGAACCATCTGTATCCACACTTGGGTCGTCCGTCCCTACCAAATAAACATGGATGCATTTTAAGTCACGAACCTGTCAAAATTTAATCGGTCACGAAAACTAAACCTTTTTTGGATGAACTTACCCATTGAACTCGATATAGATGATCGTCCTGCCCGACATGTCTTTCAGCTTCTCGACGATATCTCACGACATCTTGCTTTGTGATTATCTCCGAACTTTGCGCACTCTGCAGCAGTTTCCACAGTTCCTGGCATCTATGATCGGCAAGAATTGTTTGAACCTGCGATAAATAAACATTAGCTTAGCCTAACGTGTTCGGCTCCATAACAACCAAAAAAAAAAAAAAAAAAAAACTTTTACTCACCTGCTTCACAAGCGACATAATTAGTTTGTCCAACGTAAATAATTGATATGCCTATCAATAGCCTTTCATGTCAGTCCAGTCCCCATGATGAAAACCATGACCCACCTTATTCCCGAAGAACCACCGCATATGTTCCTCGAATGTTGCTTGGTCAAGCTCACTATCGAATAACTTCTCACACGCGTTCAGAAGGTACATATATACGACATTCGCGTCGTCACTGGCCCCACGATCGCCTAAGACTTCCATCGTCTGGGCGAGGACTGCGGCAGGGCCATTTGGTTCATCTAATCCGAGTTCGACAGCCACGTGGTTGGCCAGCAGGGTAGCATGCTTTTGCACAGCATGTTGCAAACCTATTTGCTTACACATTACCAGACGAGAATATAGCAGCTTATATTCGGATATGTCAGTAAAACATCAAATACATGATTTAAGCACCTTACCTGGAGCAAACGGAGTAATGTATAGAATGTGGTATTTGCAAAAAAGGGCCTAGCCATATCAGTGATTGGGGTGTTCACGTAGGTATTTGCTCCGGCTTCAGTGATCCAGATATCTTTAGGACTATCGATGAGATTACCAGCGCGTGATACGTTTGTTGAACGATGTTCAGCTAACGGAGACACGTCCCGAGAAAGGGCAGGGGAGTGCGAACCCTTTATGTTCATTCGTTCTTGAGCAGCGCGCAAAAGTTTTCTTCGTAGATCATTCGGAGCTACTCCGCCAGAGTGGGCTGAATGTGCACTCCCGACGGACCAGCGACCACTTTCAAGAAAGCCATTAGCATCGTGACCTGAGTCGTCATCGTGTATGCCCTCCAACGGTCCGCACGCCGCGTTAAATTCCGCCGCCGGGTACATGCAGAGAAGCGGAATGAATTCACGTAGGAAAGCCTCCACGCTCCGTCGTTCCTGGGAACTATATTGAACCTGGGACCGATCAAGGAAGGAGTACACCATCTTGAGAGAATCCAGCAACACAGAAGTATCGTGGAACGCATACTCGAGCTGATGCTGCACCCTTCCGCTAGGGAAGTATGGTTTTCCCTCCTCCTCCAATGCCTCCGCCTGCTCACTCTTGATCAGTTCAATGTCCGCCACGAAATGTTTTGCAGTGATGTTCTTCTTGTCGTTGGCCTTGAAGCTGATTCCCTGGTGGTCTAGCGACTTGTAAAAGTTTTTCGAATCGACTTCCCTCCATGTACGGCTCCATTCGCGCTGTGCTCGTCGCCACTCCTCGTCTTTCTGTTTCAAACGCGACAATACCACGGGAATAGCCACGCTTGGACATTCCTGCAGCGCCTGAAGCACCTCAAGGCCCCCATCTCTCCCATAAACTTTCTTGATTATCCGATGGTATATTGACTTGCTTGGACCTCCAAGATCGGAATTCAGCTTAAACAATGTCCTCTCCTCGTTGGTCATATCCTCGAGGCGAATGTACAGTGGCTCCAGCAAAGCGATCGTTCTGATCAGGCCTTCTATATGCACCTGGTACTCGAATCTTTCTTCCTCGCTTTTATGAAGGGCTTCTTCAAACGAATTCTTTTTGTGCGTTATGAATCCAGCCTCTTCAGAAGCCCAGGTCGGATGTGATACCCACTCGTCATTGAGCACCGAACGGCAAAGCTCGTCGCGACCAGAGCAAGCGAGTCTTATTTCCTGTATATAGGGAGGTTGCTACGTCGTTCACGAAACAAATGCCTGAAAAGAGAACTTACACTGTCAGGTAGCTTCCGATAGCTGGGTCCCTCACCGTCATCTGCGGGCAATGCGGACAATGCCTCAGGAGGGCCTGTCCGAATACTTCCCGGAGGACCATTCTCTGGATTGTCTTGCCTCTCATCCCAGCCAATTAACTCCTTGAACTCTGCAAGAAGATCACCGTCCCCAAGAAATACATGCGTTCTTTCGATAAGAATCTTGATATCGATGATTTCCTTCGAGAACAGACTCAAAAATTTCAAAAAATCCTCGTACATCTCCCGGCTCTCCAAGGCTTTCTTCGCCCTGTCGAAGAACAGCAGCTTATCGGCGGACGCGCTTCCCAAGTGGCCACCAACACCGTAAGATAAGCCTTGAGGCTGTAATGCATGAGGATGCGGGAAGGGCGCAGGAGGTAGAGCAGAATTTGTAGAGTGAATGTGCATCTGAACGGGTTGAGGAGAGATGGGTTGTTCCACTTGGGAAAAAGATGGCGAGCCGGAGTCGCGTTTATGATTATGTTTTACCTTCTTGGCCTAACAAAGGCGGGTCAATGTACTCCATTGCATGTATGAGCGAGATGTAGTTACCCTGCTTGGAGCAGTTTTCGCTGGAGGGACAGGCGTTGATTCCTTCTCTGGTATGCGTTTCTTTCGTTTGAGTGGCTGAGCAGGTTTCTTGGCAGATTTCTCCGCGGGACTTGAGTTCGATGCTTCAGGCTGACTCCACGGTACGGAAGGAGGCCCAGTGCCACCAGGGGGGTGTGGCAGAATGGAAAGCCCGCTTGGTCCAGCACCGGCCGAGACGGCATCGGGAAGGAAGTCTTTGAATTCAAGTAACAAGTCCGGGGCATCTTTAAATAGATGTTGAACTTGCACATACACTTGGGACTACGCCAAAGTGATCCATCAGCCGATAATACAAACGTGTTGTTGCCACCTACGTCATGGAGGTGTCTTTGCTCTTTCTGGTATGTTTGTAGTATGTCAAGAAATTGTTTGTATGTGTTGGCATCGTCAGCATATCGGGCCTTTATCTTGTTGAGGTAGATTATGGCATGGCTGAATTCTCCTGGTGGCTGCCTTTCTATGGGGTTTCTATTGTTGTTATTAAGATTCCCCAAGACGGATGCGGCTGCTGTTTGTGGATTTTGAAACCCTGGGGAGAAGGCAGGCTCGAAAGGTGGATGCTGTCCGTGAAGGATGAGAGTATGAGGAGTATGGGAGCGCGACACGGCGTCAGGCCCAAGAGCCGGAAGGATAGGTGGCGGAACTGGAAACGTCGGGGTGTTTGTGTGAGCGGGCAGACCAGATGCATCTCGAGCAAGTCTAGGAATGGCGGTGGAAGCGGTTGTACTTTGGGTTGTGGTCCCAGAAGGTGTTGTTACAGTGATCATGTCGTCTAATGGATCAGCAGACACGTCGATCCGATATCCCAATGGTAGAAATGTGTTAAACCCTTGAATGAGGGGTGCATTTCCGTGAAAAAGACGGGAAACTCGCTGGATGACACCGGGTGTATCAATTCTGAGAGAAGACATGCGACAGATTAGAGATTAGAGCATGAAACAACGTGATAAGGAAAGCTCACACTTGGCTCTTAAAGTCCTTCATGATATCCAAAAACCGGTTGTATACCTCAGGCTTTTCATTGAATTGAATTTTGACTGCATCGAGGTAGCTCAACGCATCAGTCACATTCAATGCACGACCCATCTCTGTAGACGCCTGTACAGGTGAGTCCGTCGTTGGAGGCCGTGGTGTGGCGGGTTTGGGAGTCCTAGACTTCATTTTAGGAGTAGGAACGCGAACGAGAGAATCTGCAGTGGCTGTTGGATAAGAAAGGAGATCCTGGGACTGACTGGGACTGCTGGTTGGCACGGGAGATGAGAGATGCGAACCGATTGATCTAGTCTCCGAAGTTGACGCTGGGATTCCCGAAGGGGAACCTGAACGATCACCAAGCTTAGCCGGTGGGAGTTCCTGTATTATTGGACCATCAGCCATCCTATCTGCAACTTTCTGGGTAAACTTCGAGGAACAAGTTCGACTAACATATGGCATGCATGCGTGGGAATATTATCTTATCTTATCTGTTATACATAATCTATCACTACTAAGTACTAGCCAGCCTTCCAATCGACGATGCTTTCGCTGGCAAAGGAGGGGCTGGTGAAGTCGACCGCCGTCGATTTCGGGGGGGCGAAGTGTGGCTCCGAGGTAATTTTTGACGACTAGGAATCGCCTCCATAGGCATCGGAGGGGGAAAGAAGTATGGTGCTTCGTAAGGCTGGGTCCGTAATGGTTGCGATTTCTTCTTCTCGAGGGGCCGGCTCGTAGGTCCTATAAGTACGATGGTGAATCAACATCATTTTAACAAACGACAGTCAAGAAAAAACTTACCCAACTCGCTTGGAACACTAGCAATTTTACGAAGGTTTTTCGATGACTTCTTCATTAGAAGACAGGGCTTCTTCTTAGTTGGCGACAAGGGATCCATCGGACTAGTAAGGACGGGGGAAGAACTACATCGATGTATTGTCGGTTGATTGTTCGATCGCTTCTCACCCCATGCTGGCTTCAATTTGGCAAGTCTGAATTTCTGACGGCTTCCAGGGGGATAAGGGGTTTGGCATGAGGTAGGCGGAGAGGTGGGCGGAGATGTTATGGAATAGTCTAGACGAGACGAATCGCCCGTTGGCCCAGACTTGGGTAAAGAGTGCTGAGACCCATCGGCGTGATCTAGCTCATGCCGCAGAGAGGAAGAAGAGGATTCGGAACGAGAGTGTGAGGCTATAAAGACCCTAGGATTATAATCATAAGAAGTGTTCCTTGGGGTTGAAGGCATCGACGATGGAGGCGTTGTTGAGTTGGAACTGGACAGGTGCTTTAGGCGTTCCCGAGATTTCGACGGAACTTTGATGACACGAGGTGGTGTGTCTTCGACTGGAGGCTTTAGCCGGGGCCGTTGCACTGGAACAACCATAGCTAGTGCAATTGCAAGGACACTCTAGGTAACATATGGACTATTAGAGGACAAGACAATCGTCGTTACATCACTCACCAAATACAGTCCAACTACCGCAAGTGCCACCCCCGCAGCACCAACGAACATTGTCTGAACCCGTGAAGCCATGGTAGCCCCCCGAGTCAATGAAAAGGTTATTAGAAACAATGATTAACTTGAAGGCAGCTCCGTATTTGTACTCCAAATGATTATCTGTGATGCGGGTGTGTATGGTTTCAGCATATCGCCGAGCGCTCACAAGTCGGAACCAGGGGTACGTATCGCAAGCCGGGAACGTAATCATAATGATGTTGGAATCAGTTGGATAATGCCATGCGGCGATCAACGTCAATGACCACCCGCGAATTAGTCTCCCGTAAGTAGCCCAAAACAAAGGAAGATAGTCTCAGGTCGAATTCGAACGAGACGATGGTACACGGGCGAAGATGAAATCGAGCGTTCGGAGTGAATCAGTAGTGAATCAGACAGCAGAGCATATCAATTCAAGTTACAAAAACTAATAGTAAGACTCACTGGCCCGGCCCAAGGCTTAACAAGTTGTTCTGTATACATACATATTCACAAAGTAGGTTTCCTGAGGAACAGAAGCAGTTCGATGTTGTATTTAGAAGGCGGTGCCGCAGTAACCAAATTGAAACGATCACAAGGAGCAGTGCTCTCGTTGGGCTCTTCGCTTTATTTTACCGTTCATCATCTGTCGTACTTTCTTTTACTTCTCATTTCAACTCCTCTGAATCTAGAAGCTCATTTTTGGACCCCTAACCCCTCGAGGCTTCAAAATGGGATACATTCGTCCCGCTACTCCCGGCTTCATTGTTACATTAGTAGCAACTGCATTGCTGGCCGTCGTCTCTTTCAACGTACCATACTTCAAATCTATTTATTTCTTGAAGGCGAACATATCGGTCCAAGGCATCAATGGATCGATAACCTTTGGGACGCTCGGGTACTGTTTGGAGTTGTCGAACGGAACTACCTGTTCCTCTCCTTCGGTTGGATATCAACTAGGCGAGTACTCAGTCGTCTTTGTTGACTGTCATGTTCTTAGATTGTCACACGTAGACATAAATGGCTTGGTAGGCAACCACCTTCCAGTAACAATTCCCCAGGCCGCGGTCAAATGGCTCACTTCTGCTCTTGTGTTGCACATTGTTGCTCTCGGTCTTGCAGCAGGATCTGCGGTGTTTGGACTTCTAGCTCATGTGCGTGAAATGTCGATGACATGCTGCAGCACATGCGTATCAGGGTTCGCCGCCGCAGTTGCTTTACTCGCATTTATATTCGACATCGTGCTCTTCTTCGTCGCAAAAGCTCGCATTAACGCTGTAGGGACGGCTCAAATCGGAAACGCAATATGGTTGACACTGGCTGCTTGGATATTGTTGTTCTTCAGCGGGTGCTTCTTCACCCTCGGCAGATGCTGTATTTCCAAGCGGAAACCAAGAAACGGTTGGGATAAAAGGGATGGGTCAGAGTCTGCCCCCAACGATGGAGACCAATTGCGCTTGGATGCCGTCAAGGCTGAGGCAGAGAGAAAGAAGAAGCAGAAAATGGTAGAGGGAGGTTTGCCAGCATTTGACGAGATGCAACCATTAGCTGCACGGATAGAGGGTGACCACGTATACCTCGAGAATTCATACAGGGACGAAGGTCATGGTGCTTACGGAGGCCGACCCACTCATGGAGATGGATATGCTGGTGGAGGGTATGTGCAAGCGCCTGCTGGCTCTCGCGCCGTCGACGAATACTATTCGCCGACTCATAATCCCGAGTATCCTACTTCCACCTATCCTCCCGCTTCTCAGCAGCCTGTTCCACAGGGCGGTGGCTATGCGGCTGCAGCTTATACTCATGCTAACACTGGCTACCCCCAGAGACAAAACAGTGGCTACGCGCAATCCCAATATGCTCAATCGGTGTCTTCTGCTTCCGCCAACCAGTATAACTCAACAGCCCCACAATCATATGGCCCTGATCGTTATGGAAGTCCTCAGGGTTTCGGCCACGTCGGAGGGGGAGCATCATGTAAGCATCTTCGGACTTTCCTGCATTCATGCTTAACTGACTTTTGTTGCAGACCACAATGCTGCTGCTTCCCACAACCAGCAACCCACAACCTATTCTCAATTTGATCCTCTCAGCTCTTCGCAATTCCGGACAGCAACGCCTTACAACGTAGACCACGGTAGCAGTTTCCACTCAAGCTCGCCGCCTATGCCGGCAGCTGGTTATGCATCAAGCAATACGCCATATTATCCTACACAGCCCACACCCCCTCCGCCCGACCGTAGTTATACATTAGGCGGTGGTGGCTATGGCGGGAATTCCGTCCCACCACTTCCGGAGCATAGCGCTGCGTACTTTGCACCACCGGGCCACCTGCGGACCTCGCCACCACCGATCAATACCAACACTGGTTATGTATCCTCTCCTCACACAAGTCCCATCAAGGGGCCTCGACCACAGGCACAGTTGTCCGTGCAGAATGATATGGATGATCAACCCCCTGGGTATGAAGCCGGGACTTCTAATACTCAAGGTGCCTGGGGAAAGCATTGAGACTTGAAGGTATATCATTATTGGACAATTATATCGTACATATCTATTACTCGAACATTGTCATGATTCACACGTTGGTTACGCGAAGTCATGGTCGCTATTTTCTCGCAATCAAAGCTGAAAACATGGCAATTCGCCGCTCCGACTGCAACGCACAGCCCCGCACACGCGGAAGGACACGCGTAATGGCACTTCCAAGCATTTCAGGATTAAAGTCCTGTATTTGGAAAGAATAGTCGACAATCTACGCCGTTCCTTTCTAACCTCGAAATCTTCCTGTAACCGATGTTCGATCCTTCAGCTTGGGAAGTTTTTTGAGCATGAAAGTGAATCATAAGCAGAGTCATAGTTATATTGACCTTGTTCACCATAAAATTTTCACACAAAGGCTTGCCATTTATAACTCGTCTTTGAGCGGACTGCCTTTCCACAAAGCGGCAGCCTTCTCTGCGAGGAACAGAGACAACATTTCATGCACGAGATCTGCAGCTGCGATCCCCGTTATCTCAGCTTTGCGAATAATAATTCAGCCTCCTGATATCAACTGAAAATCGAAAAACACACCGTTATCGTAAGCGGGGGCAACTTCAACAATGTCGGCACCCCTTATTGATGGAAGATCAGTCCCGCTGTATAAATTTAATCAAGTAGTACTATTGTCACAAACACAAAGTTTAGGCCCACAAGCCCTCGGATGATGCGTTTGAGCTCCCGAGTGGTCCACCCCCCAGCTTCAGGAGTTCCAGCTACGAAGGTGAGGTGAGGAACCGCTACAGAAAGCAACCAGGCTTGGCGTACTAGCAGGTGCCAGTCCGGGGTCTATATTTCAATCGGTAAAGGTAACAGATACCGCGGGAAGCTCATACACACCTATTACATCAATGTCAAGACTAAAATATCTATTATAAGGGAATGTTTAAAATGTATTCTGCAAAACTCACCTTAAGTATACGGGAGTATCTCCAACACGCTGCTTAATTCGACGGATGATTTCGGGTATTCCCAAGTCATCGATATCGTCTGTAGATATCAACTGGAAACCCACGGTGCGATCGTTGTCCAGATCCTCCGCTGCCTGGGATAGTATACATCAAGGACGTCTCGACTAGTATTGATGTCACATACATACCCCGAGCTTGGTTCGAATCCCTGCGTGTATGCTGTGATTCGAGAGCAAGCCCTCTTCCCGAGCAAGGTAGAAGAAGGTTCCATGGGTCATGCGAGATTGTTCTGTGCTTTGAAAGGGATAACGACCCTCCGGAGACCAGGTGTCCTAATCATAAACTGGTTGAATATAGCAGCACACTGTGATGTCCCTGACATACTAGATGTGCATCAAAATGAATAACCGAGATTGGGCCATAGATCTTTCCTAAGGAGCGAAGAATCGGCAACACCTGATTGGAGTGGTGTCAACAAGGAATGCCTCCAACCACTCAGACTGAATGGACCCCTACAATGGTGTGATCACCTCCGAGGCTGGAAAGTCAACAGTGAGATAGAGAACATACGTGATACTGAGGACCATTGACCTAATGATACGTGGATGTTCAGTGTCGTCTATCGACAGCGACCGAGTCATATAGTTCTCGCCTCCGCGTGCCATTGTCCGTTTTAGGAGAGTAGAATATGCGACTTCCATCTGATCAACTGCAAGCGCATTATCATAAGGGGAGACTGGGACCTAGAAGCCAGTTCGAAAGGCCTTAAAACCTTTGGGTGGGCAGAATGAATCTCACATCTCCGCAATCGAGCACGTTAGCGCTAGCTTCGTATGGGTTGCTTCCCCAAAACATGGTATAACCGTTAGTTGGACGCTGCCTTCGACTTCCGGAACGAATGGCATAAGGGCCAAATCGCGCTCTGCGGGAAGATGCCATTTATTTAAATGACCTCGAGAATTGGCAGGAGGAGAATCCGCACCCAGGCCTATAGGAAACAGATGTATCGAAGGGCATACCCAAGATGGCAATGTCAAATATGGCGGCTTCATCCTGCAGACAAAGAGCATACGGCAGGTGGGAGAACGAGAGAGGTCCAGAGAAAGGCTGGTCAAGTTGTCCGCCATATTTTTCCTGCCATGTTGGGTCAGGCCGTTCGCCGAGCGGCGCTTGCGTACCTTGGCCTAGAGCTCTGCCAGGTATTCGTTCGCACAGCAGCAATCCCGTTACAAAAGCGAGCGGAGATATTTTTACCATAAAGTAAGTAGGCGAGGGGAACAAAGTTGGACGGCGTCGTAGGGAATTCAATTATTTAAGAAAGAATCGTTATCATACGGGTATGAGAATTTGCGTATACTTGCGATAAGGGAGGTGATAGTCGCTGGCAGGATCACAGGGTCGATCGACCCTTGCGTCAAAAATAACTTAGAAGTAAAATCCCACAAGACTCGGACTACCTCTGTTTACAGTTATACGTTCCTTCGTGCGTTATGTCTGCGTAGACCAACGACCTGCCATTGCCTACGAATCCTAGCCTTCTCACCGAGAGCCTTGTCGCTTTCTTCTTTACGGGCAATAGTCAGCATCCGCACCTTCCTGCCAAGTTCATGTGAATCATCGACCTCTCCTTCCTCGCCACGTTCATCGTCAACAACTTCATTCTCATTCAGGTCGATGCTTCCACTAAAAACCTCTTCTGGATTGGGCTGAGGCACTGGGGCTGTTACCGAAAAGAGCGACGACAGTGGTGTCGAAATAGCGGACGAGATGAACTCAGAGGCGTCATCGATGATCGTTCTCGGTTTTCGCAAAGGAATGGAAGTCAAGATATACGACTTGCTCTTCCACACATCTGACTCTCCTGTACCAAGAGGAGGGTAGGCGGGATCACAAGTGAAGTGGACCGAGATTTCCCCAGTGTCAGGTGAATATGAAAAGGTCGGTAGTGGGTGAGCATACAGGTTCGGGAATGGATATGACATTGGCCTTCTATGTCGAAGCACTAGACGGTCCCCTGCAGAAATTAGTCTGAGCAACGCTTTGGGCAATGGGTTGCGTTCTCTTGCATTACCTTCAACATCAATAGCATGTCCAGATGAGCGCGAACATAATGCTCCAGACGTATCAATAAAGAACACCTTCAACAGATTAAATGTTAGTACTAAACATCCGCTGTCCCACCTGGGAGAGCGAAACAAGCCTGGTTATTGGCTTCGGGAATTCTGCGAGCTGCCACATATAAAAGAGAATAATTATAATGTGGTATGCGAATCCGACGATTCAAATGTCACAAACCTTCAACCAGGGAAGTCTCTTTTTCTGGCCAGAGAATGACTTCCGTCCCATCCTCGATGTTATCCATAGTTACATCCAGCAGACGATTAGTAGCGACGGAACGTATGAAGAAGTATCCAGGAGGGAAACCCTTGGTCTGGTTATCTGTTGCCATGATAGTACTTTGGAAGCAGTAGACGCCCCGGCCCGCCATGGTAGGAGTCACCGTGACACTGTTAGTATGCACGCCGGATTATGGCCGTGTCAAATTAGCGTACATCCGCAAGTGTAAAAGTACAACAAGGTAGGGTTGAACGTATAATTCGAAGCAAGTGATGATACACATCTATCTAGTCCTCTTCTTCACTCTCAAAAGCCCCGGGAATGCGGCGGTTACGCAGACGAGTTGACCGTCGAACAGGGCTTTTTCGCATCTTCAATTCCTTCTGTTCTTCTGCATTCTTTTCAACCCAGTCTTCCAACGCCCCGGATGTCTTGGATAAGCCCTTCCATTCGTGCCGTGCAACTACACTTCTTCCACGGCCATTTTCCCATCCAGCACTCATAATCACAGGTTCCTGATGAACACCCAAAATGTTATCAAAGCAGGAATTGTAAAATATATATCCTCACCTGTGAATGCCAACTAACGTCTCGAACACATATGTTCGTACGCCGACCACTTGTTGATTCCGGTTCTGGTCCCGATGGATCGAAAGACATCGGCAAAGTCTTTGATCTGTCCAAAACTTGAACCACTCTGCCATCAAGGGACCAAATCTAAACATTCAGTGAGTATAACAAACTTCAGAGGCCCAAATGAAAAGTAATCACATGCACTCTCCCATCGGCCGATCCGGAATAGAGATATTGGGAACCAGTAGTCTCCATTGGACTAAAATGACAACGAATAAGTGTACGCAGGACGGAGTGTCCCCTGTATGTCATGACGCTGCAGTCTTGCGGATGGGCGTTGTATATCGGCCTTGGGTAAGACGATTGTCTATCGTCAAGTCAGTTTTGGGAATATCGGATGAGGTATCGTCCCAAACCTGTAATCAAAGTTATGAACACCATAGTGTCTCGATTCTACTTCCTCGAATTCATAGCTGGTGCGCATTTTACGCAGATCCCAAAGCCGCAGCGCCTGGTCTTTCCCGTTTGAGACTACATAACGACCATCCCCTTTCGCCGACACGTACGTTATACCCTCTGTATGTCCAATGAAAACGCCGGAAGGCTTTTGGGAAGCGCCAAGTGACCGACGATCCCTGGAACAGCGTTTAGATAATACTGATCCTTTTTGAATGGCATAGCACAAACCAAACTTTCAGAAAAGTGTCGTCGGAGGCACTAACAAGCACATTTCCTGATGCTGTATCGGCCCAACAACAACTGTTGACGTCATCATTGTGTGCAGAGATTTTAACAGTCCTCCTGTTTGCAAGGAGATCATAAACTGTAAGGCGTGTCAGTTCAACTATGCAAGTGGCTTCATGCGGATTTTACCGAAGATCTTCCCGCTACCCCCAGCGACCACCTCATTCCCATCAGCCGAAAATCGGCAACTCCAAATACCAAAATTCTCTCCGAATCCCCACGCTGTAGATCGACTTGGGGGATCAGCAAACGGTATGGGTGTTTGAACTGGATCATCATCTAGAGTACTTGTCATAAAAACAGTAGGTATCTGCCACGTGTTAAGAATGGGTCTCAAGGCACACATCGAGATGGCTTACTATTGAAGAATAAATCATCCTGTCATTTGCAGTAGTAAATCCACAACCTGATTACAAGAGAAAAATCCCCAACCTTTGATTATCCGGAGAAAGATTGGCATCTGTAATGGTCCACCTTCCTGGATGGCCCTGAATGGTTTTCATAACCTTCATGTTAGTTTTCAGGCCCGAGTCTGAAGGATGAGTAGGCAGTCCACGATACGGGTGGCGAGAGTGCGGTGCCGGAGGCGCCGTCGTATCATAAATATGCAAGCGGAAGTCTACAATCCACAATCCAGATAATTAGGACACATTCAGTGGATCGCAAAACCACACATACCTTGAGAGCAGGTATAGTAAAATGAGGAGTCTAAGGGCGCAAAAATGAAACGTTGGGAATATGTTGTTATTGAATATCATTACCGGTAGAAAATTGCCCGGTGTAAAGGTTAGCATCGTAAGAAGCAACTGCGGTACCATTAGAATTAGGTATGAGATTCTTTAGGAAGTATGAGTGCTTTCATAGGGGGGAAGTAGCATCAGAAGTGCGTACAGTGGCATAATCCTCCTTGTATGAGACAAGTTCGGGTTTCTTTGATCGTCTGTAAACTAATTTTGCGACGTTAACGTCGCTGCTCCGTGATCGTAGTTTGTCTGCGACTCGGCCAAAGTCACCGCTTCTTAAAAGCTCTACACCGGCCTGTTGTGGTTCAGTGACTTCTGGAAACCACTTATTAGCAGTGAGATGATAGGGTTCGTATTCATCTTCATAGTCTTCGTCGTCGTCGTCGTCGTCGTTGCGGCCAGAGTTGCGAATGGTAGCTCCGCGCTGAGAAGAATGAGCCAATAAACGACTTATGTCATGAAGGGTGATTCCTCCTCCTAGTCTGACACTAGTGGGGCGAGAGTTCCTAGAATCGACTTGAGGGCTTCCTGCCTGCATTGCGAAAAGCGCTATCGAACTTGTGAGCCAAGGAAGATAAGAACATCCGAGTCAATCGTGCCCACCACTAAGGATATCTTGGATAGCAGCACCTTCACTGGGGCTGTGGTCGGGGGATTGCCCGTCAGGAATCAAAGTCTCCTCGTCGTCATCAGCCATTTCAATGTCCCACTCGTCTTGCATTGGAAAGCTGCCACTGGCCTTGGCCCGCCGGGGTGACTTACTATCAGGCCAGCCGGAAATGTGATGACAAATGCGGCTGCGGCTAACTTGGTCCGAGTCGCGTGGTCGATCGACAAGACCAAACTAGAAATGTAGCCAAATAAACGTAAATTTGGTCCTGCGTTGAAGTCATCTTCAGTTTGTGCACTGATACGAACGTCTAGCATTGTCGTAATGGCAGATTCAATTCGTATCTCGGCGGACGAGATAAACTGTCTTATTTATGCCTATCTACAGGACTCTGGTGCGATTTGATGCTATCTGCTTCTTGACCTGTTAACAGGAAGTCACCAGGTTTCACCCATTCCGCATTTGCCATTCGTATGGAAGGTCATCTGGAGCGATCCCCCTATCTCTCAAAGCATATACCCCGGGGAGAACTTGTAGAACTTCTCAGTAAATCGTTGCTTTATCTTGAAGTCGAATCACACTGGAAAGGCGATGCTCTTACATCTAACTGCAAAAGCGGCTTCTCATTACTCGAACCTCACGTTTGCTCACTCGAACCCCAGAAGAAACTTGCGCCACTTCCTGCAGCACCTCATATCTCTATCAATGTCCCAGAACCGAAAATAAACGGGACTATCATTGAACCCAACGGTAAACGGAAGTCATCCCCTGTCGCAATCGAAGGCCCAACAGAAAAGCGTGCAAAGCGAGATCAAGAGGACATGGATATTGATAATTCCTCAGAGTGTATGGTTCCAAGTCCTTATATCATGCTTGTACCAATCAGCATCATTCAGCGTCAAGAATGAAAGTTACATCCGTAGAAGCTGACAGACCACGAAACATATCACCGGAACCGACAGCTAAAAGATTCGTGAAGCCGTACATGCGTCCTCAAGGTCCTGGTGATACGCTCACAAATCCTAAAGCGATCCTTCTTCTTGGCGCCCATAAATCTGAGGTATTTATCCTCTGTGAGGTGGAGATAGACTTACTCACCAAAACCCAGATCTTTGTGTGCGCGTTCAATCCAGTGAAGCCAGGATTGCTGGCGACAGGGTATGCTCTTGTACCACTTGTCATTGCGTAATTATATTGGAACCTTTCTAGGTCAAAAGATGCCACGATTAACCTCTGGAACTTGCCAAACCCACCTGCAGATCCTTCTCAGTTCGCTGAAGAACCCGGCCTGCCCTTAGTGATAGACTACTTCGCGAAGCCTGAGCAGGGAGATTTAACGTCATTGCATTGGAATGCGGACGGCTCTCTTTTGGCGGTTGGCTCCTATGATGCCTGCCTCCGTGTTTGTTTACCATCAGGAGCGCTCTACTTTTCTAATCCCCAGCACTCGGTGAGTAAGCCTATTTTCTACATGCCACAAACTTCTGATTGTTCATCTTTTTGCCATTAAGGGCCCTATCTTCACCACACGATTTTCCAAGTCTGGTCGTTGGCTTCTCACAGCCAGTCTCGACGGTACAGCCTGCCTCTGGGATGTCAAGGGAAAACGGCTACAGAAACAATATCGTTGTCATACAAGTGATTATCAACTGTCGGCGTGACATGTGTGAAGCGACACTCAGGTCTCTCCCACAGATTGCTGTCTGGATATCGATTGGCTTAATGACGCCACCTTTGCGACATGCGGGGCCGATCAACTTATACATATTATGCGGGTTGACACTGATGAGCCGATCAAAACATTCACGTACGGTTTATGCTATCTATATTCTGGAAGTATTGGGCTCAACAAGGAATGAAATACAGAGGGCACGGTGATGAGATTAATCAGATCCGATGCAACAGTGCTGGAACAAGGATAGCAACTTGTTCAGATGATATGACGGCTCGTATATGGAACGTCGACAGTATCTACAGTGCCGCGGAGTCCATTCCAGGGCTGGTGGCTTCCGATTCCGTGGTTGTGTTGGATGGGCATAAGCACTCAGTCAGCACAGTAGCCTGGTGTCCGGATACTTCCTTCAACAAGCACCCTATGGTGGCAACGTGAGGAATTTGTAACTTTTTGTGGCTTTGAATGAAAAGTCTTGCAGATCGTCGTTTGATGGAACTGCCCGTTTATGGGATTCAGTAACCGGGGACTGCTTGAAGGTATTTATGGATCACAAACGACCGTTGTACACGCTGTCTTTTAGCCCCGACGGGTATTGGTTGGCCACGGGAGGCGGGGATGGTTGGCTACACATTTATAACTGTGAGGTGAGCGTGTCTCAACGATGTTGTCTATTTGATGGATATTTATCATTCATTGCTTGTAGACAAAAACGAAGAAATGGTCCTGGTATGCTGGAACCGAAAAACCTGGGGTGTTTGAAATTGACTGGCAGATGCATGGGAGTATAAACCGGATTGCCCTAGCACTGGAGTGTCGTCAAGTTGCTGTGATTGATGTGACGAGAATTCCTTCGCTGCGTCGATTACCTTCTCAGGCTGCATAGTAGGGTGCTTGATCCAAATTGTACTGTGTACTTGTATGACAAATCCGGCGAGAATGACGTAGTAATCTCGGCTCCAAACTCCGCCCATATATTCATGAGTCCGTCTCGTTGTCTGCGACGGTGACAAAATGATTCGAGTCGCCCTTCGACCCTTGGTTTCACAAAATATTCTACGTCCATCGACCTCAATACGATTCAGTGCAAATGGACTTTTGAAATCTCTCCCAAAACCTCCGGGATTTCCATCTCCTTGGGCATATGCCAAAGGCTCGCGTTCTTACGCCACAGACAGACCAATAGTGCAAGAGGCTCGGAGTATCTCCTGGCAGAAGCTAGGCATGACTGCCGTATGTACAACCGCCATTTCCTCCTACGCGAACCATACTCACAAGACACACAGGCCGGGGTTGCTGGTGTGGTCGTTGTTGTTGACGCCATTTTTAATCGGGAGACCCGGGATGCCCTCTCTCTCGCTGAGAGATCTTACCTCCATAACAGCTTTCAGTACACTGGGGGTGGCCTCGCCCTCACTGCACTGGCGGCTCGGTCCATGTTCAAGTCAGGTTATGCGTTCCGTATCATGGCAGCCAATCCATGTCGGTAGTCCTCTGTTTCCTTCATTTTGACAGGGTCTAATTACCTGTAATCAGGGGTCGTTCTTGGGGTCAGCCTCGCTGGCTCCATAGGGTCTATGATGGGTGTCTTTTATACGCCGCCGGAAAGGACAGTACAGAAACACCTGTTCTGGCTGGTATGTCATTTGTGTGCTCAAAGACCAAAACAACAACTAACTCTTATCCATCTTGAAGGCATTCAATGCCTGTCAAGCAGCGACACTTAGCCCTCTCTTCTTCCTTAATCCTGCCATCCTTTCCAGGGCTGCACTCTACACCTGTGGGGTAGTGGGTTCTATATCCTACGTTGGCGCAACGGCGACGTGAGCCTGCATTTCCAAGTTTTGTCATATTTTAAACTAATACTATGGGCTACTAGTACTGACAAATACCTTCACTTGGGTGGCCCGCTTCTCGCCGGTGTTACCGTCGTGGCATTATCTTCACTTGCACCAATGGCTCTTCCACTTGGTTTACGAGGCCTTGCTATCTCTGAGGCCATTTCGCTTTATGGTGGCTTGGCTGTGTTCGGCGGTTTTGTGCTCTACGAGTCAGTTCTTTGATGTCTTATGTTGTTTCAACCAGCTATATCTCTTTGTGATCAGCACCCAGAAGATCTTACGAAATGCCCGTTTAGTTGAGCAAGGTAGGTTAAAAGCCGATCCTATGAAGGAATCGATCAGCATGCAGCTCGACATGGTCAATATTTTGTGGGTAATGTATACTTTCCTTCAAACTCAACTTGCTGACCCTAGGCATAGCATCCGTATTGTTCAAATTCTTTCCATGCAGAAGAAAAAGTGAAGCAATTTCCTCGAAGTTCAATGTAGCATGAAATGAATGTAGCTACTCCCCACTTATATGATGTCTTTCTATGTTCATTAACTGCCTTATTTAATGAGACGATCAAGTACAACATCGTGTACTAACTATCTCAGATCATTGCTCCTTTTCCAAGGCCCTCGAGAACATTCACAAAGCTACCAGGATCAACGAGCTCCGTTCCCCCATATGTCACTCTCTTCCCTGTCTTCCCGGCCCATTCCTCTAGATTGCCATACTCGACATACCCAGCACCCCCCACGATGAACACCATACCTTCCGCGAATGCCATTCTCCTTCCTTTGCTCACTCCACTGCCGCCGGGTACACCTGGCAGCCCTGCATTCGCGTTCCTCGGTGCACGAGGGTCAAGGAATATGTAATCATCTGTTTCCTGGAGCGACTGGTTGGATGCGGCCGACGAATCCATCAGCGCTTCGGTGAGTCGTGTGACAGGGAGGAGCTTATTAGTGGGAAGGAAATTTTTTACACCCGAGATGAGATTCTCGAGGCCGCCCTCTCTCAGGCGATCTGTCAGCTGAAAAGGAGGGAAACACAAGTCTAGGAGGTAAATGAGAAAAAAAAGGAGAATCACGTACCCTGTTGCCCAAAGCACTGAATCCCTTGAACAACTCCCCTCCCTGCCCTGCAACACCACTCAAATTCGGCGTCGAGTGGCCAGTGCCTGCAGTGCTGCTTGACATAGTCATACGCGTAATTTCCCTCGTGCGTCGCACATACTCGAATGCAGCGACGTCTGCACCGGCCGCTTTCAGCTCCTTCTCTAGTTCATTGATGCCGTCTTTGTCAATGACGTTGTCTGGGGAAGAGAGGTAAAAGACAAGTACGAGGCGAAGTTTGTCGAGGGGAGTGAAATTGCCGTCTGGTCGTGATGCACGAAGGGTTTCGAGGATGCTAGCCACAGTCTGAGGGGACATTAAAAAAGTTACTTGATAGAGTGTGGGCTTACTAACCTGCTTGCTGATCGCTTCTTCGATGCTGAACAACTCATCTAGTCCACGTTTTTTAATGTGTTCTAGAAGCGCAGTGGCTATGTTCATATGCGTATCGAGCGTCGCCTTTCTAGCAGTCAGTTCCGGTAACTGCGTGATAGCCGTCTTCAGATGAGAAGCGTTCGTCGAGAGATCCCTTGCAGAATGATTATTTTCAGTATGCTGTCAGCTTAGAAATGTATTATATCATAGTCCCACAATTGAGAAATGTCATTCACGTCACTAACACCTGTACTCCTTGTGATTTCCGCAGCGTCCTGTTTGTATTTGTTCAACTCTGCATCAATATCCTCTGCCACTTGGGGGAAAGGATTGGCAGCGTTTCGTGCCCAGAAAAAGTCTTTGGAATCAAGATCGTATGACCGTTTTGGTTGCTGTTGCTGAACAACAACGACGCGGTTTAATTTGATTTCCAGACAGTCGGACACAAGTGCTTGGTACGTCCAGCCGTGCGACAGGACGGACACAAGGTCCACATTACGGTCAAGGATGAGGAGAACTGAAAGATATGTTAGCTGGGCCCTAGCCAGGAGGAAGAAAGTATTATGCGCACGTGGGCGTTGCAGGTTCGATAGCCCCGTCGCGTCTTGAGCGAAGAGCGAAGAAGAGGGAGGCCCACGTGCAGCTGTGAG
Organism: Tricholoma flavovirens; assembly: GCA_003313805.1. NCBI lineage: Eukaryota > Fungi > Basidiomycota > Agaricomycetes > Agaricales > Tricholomataceae > Tricholoma > Tricholoma flavovirens. The sequence goes on from QLOK01002469.1 coordinate 22,810, forward strand.
TATTGCGTCGCGAATCTTGGTTTCCAATTTCTTCGCAACCATCTCGGCAGCATTTCCACGCGGAGCACGTATAAATGGGACGTGTCCTGTCCACACCAACGTTAGTAGAAGACTGGGGTAGCGGCTGCAATTACTAACCCATGGTAGCGATGGCACTGAATAATCCGCTTGCGACACGTTCTATTTCTGCTTCAATCTGCTGCTCAGCGGATGAAGGAGAGTTAAGGATAGTATACGTGGAGTGAGAAGCCGGTGGGTCTGTTTGGGAGGAAGCTGAGGTTGAAGCCGTCGATGGAGGTGGAGGCAGTAAGGAGAACAGTGACGGGGAGGGTGCGATGAAGGAGAGATATTGGTCGAGAACCTATTCCATATGAGAAGTAGTAGTCTAACATAGATGTGAATGACGAACCTGGTCGACGAGCTCACCCGTGCCATCTTGTGCTACGGATGAGGCCAGTTCTTCGAGAAGTGCACGGGGTAATGGTTCAACAAAGTTGAGATGGAACGACTCATACAAAGATTTTTGGAGATCTTCTGCTATTCGTCGGATGTTAGCAAGAGTAGGGGAGACAAAGTACACTGCTGGAACATCGGGAAGCGGAGGACGAAGCGAATGCAGCTGGCTAGATAGCAAATGAATTGAGACGGCTAAATGCAACAAGTCATGAGCTCACACATGTAATGTTACACCAACGTCTCGCAGATCTTGTACTCGTAAGACGGTTGCCAGAACATCCTTTGTCTGTTGGTCAAGGACTAGAATCTTCCAAACTGGGGGGCCAGCTGTTGCGGCGGTTTTTAATTCCGATCCCGTCTGTTTCGTTCCGGCTGGAGCATTGGTGGTAGCATCTATAGGGGTGTTGAGGTTGAGCAGGGTAAGTAATGCAGCTGTCTGTGCATGCTGTAGCGTTGAAGGCCCTGCAGTAGTGACCTGTTTTGACATTGAATGACGAGAGCCTTTAAAATCCGTGGCAACTAACCTGTTTGAAATTGCTCGCCATAAGTCTTTCAGCAAAAAAGTCATCGGCCATGTGGCTGGAACATCTTGGTCACGTGTATCCAACACGCGTGTCACCGCGTCGCTCCAGCAACGAGCTCCTGCACGAATTCCTTTGGAATATAGTATAGGGCCTTTTTAACTACATTTCATGATTGATCTGGATGGTAGTTACAAACTCTACGGTCTCCATTTCCTTGTCCAAAATTGGCACGTCTCCTGGGAAACAAGCAGATACAATACATTGGTCAATGATTTCGAATTCTACGGTCGTGAAATTTTTATTGCATCCCTTCATCATTTAGGTGTTGACTGGACGTATTAATGAGTTGAGCAAGATTATCCGAGTCTTGAGGTTGATCGAGATCCCAGTTATAACCACCGAATTGCCATTTTAGGCGAGTGTGTTCAAAGTTGGTGCGAAAATCAAAGCCAAGCTCGAGGCAGGCCCGCCTTGTTTTCTGGAACCACGGCGTATCCTTCGCTATCCCGTCTGATTACCCCCATACCCTCCTCATCTTGGAACGATATTGACGATCACTAACACACTAATGCCAATACGACTGCGACGACCCTATAACTCGTGGTGGAGCTCAACACTCCCAACGCCTTCTACTAAATCCACAATCCTTTCTTCCTCGGAAATCATTAACATGGACCAATTTCCTTCTCTGAATCTACTCAGTGCTGACCATTCGAGTCGCCCAGTCCCTGCTGAAGAATCAAATGATTCATTCCCCACTGTCACGCTACAACCTATCTCATCTGGCTCAACATCTCCACCAGTCAGACGATCAGGATCTGAATCTAGTCCACTCTCTATTGTAGTTTCATCCACGAAATCGCCATCATTTACCAATGCAATGGCTGCCAATGCGCAATCTATTTGCATCGGAGATGGTTTAGACGCCGCTTCTAAAGGAGTACTAGCTTGCCTGGTCGCATCGAGTGCGCTTGGATTAGCGTTATGGGTAAGTTACGAATTACTTCTATCAGACTTAATAATGAATCTCACGGTGTAGCTCTCGTTTGTAATTGTACGGCCGCGTTTTCGGCAAATATACAGTTTGAGGGAATGGTTCGTCCAACAACAGTGAGTTGTAGCCAGGTGTCGGGACTATCAATTTAAATACCCTTCCGTTAGTCTTCGTCCTAAACCATTGGGCTCCTCCCCTTTTGCGTTCCTCTTTCCCCGTGTCCCATTGGTTCCGGATGTTCCTTCGGATGCACAAAATGCAGGACGTTCGGCTGCCGACGACGCAGACCTTTTTCCTTCTGATGAGCAACTTAATCAGCGGACCCTTTGGGTTAGTTTCCTCATCGTGCTTATGTGGTCAATCCTCGGCATAGCAGGTGCCC
>QLOK01002469.1:25307-40196 GCA_003313805.1 Tricholoma flavovirens
ACACCCGAGCTCTGAGCATCGAACAAGATCCACATTACGCGCGCGTGAGGGTCATAGTATTAACGGCACTTACTTTGGTGCTTGGGCTGTTCCCTGCGTTATGGATGATTCTCAGAGAGTTCAACACTATGGTTGCGTATCAGAAGTTATTCGTTGATGTCCGATGTGCTGGCCAAGAGCTAGGATGGTTAAGTGCCAGCCGAGCGCCTGGGTTTGTGGGGTGGGGAGAGCTGCGAATGAAGGATTTTATTCTCAAGATTGGCCTTGGCTATTCCATGGAAGCCAGGGATGGGAGGGACGACTCTCGGGCAAGGCATGGTTCTGGGCGTCCCAGAAGATCCGAAGAGCAACCTCTTAATCATCAGGAAGAGGCCAATCTAGGGGTAAATATCCAGAGTCTTTTCTCTATAGTGTAAGTGCGATCACTCGTCAAGCTGCGACATAGCTAAGCCGAAGCTCCTGATATTATTAGAGATACCCAGGCACTTGCCCTGCTCATCGATGAACGAGATGAGATACTGGAAAATCTTGAGATTGCTGAAGCCAGGTATATAAGCTCGTTCCGAATTACGACCCCGGACCCATCAATCGCCGATTTCGAACCTCCTCCGCTTCCACTCAAGGACCCCAGTCGCCCGTACATCAGTCGCCCTCTTCCCCTTATTCCCGGTACCCGGGTGCGTCACTACATTTCATCCTAGAATTGATCAAACTCAGCAGTTTCTCATAGAAGGGACGTGCAAGACGCACCGTAAATCCAGCTTTTGCTGCATCTTCACTAGCCCCAACCTCATTCGTCGCACCCTCCCAGTACTACAAACTTCGAAATGTCCAAGGGGTCAGCGGCGGTAGATTTGCCGATTCAAGCCTTAGTCAACAGCAAAGTCTCGCAGATAGCATCAATTCTCGTGTCATTGGCAGCCGACTCAGGGAAGTCAACCGCGACTCTGCTGCCGATGGTCGATTGCCCATGGGAAGTCATCTTATTTTTGAAAAGTCTGGCAAGCTCGGCCCTCGCTCCCCCATCGATAGCGGTACATTCTCGATACCGGATCCAAGACAATTTGGTCCAAATTACGGGATTGATCTGTATAATGTGGACGAAGTCGATGAGCAAGACATGCGAAACGAGCCTGACTCAAACGGTTTAGACGAAGAATGGGTAGATCTAATCAAGGAAACTCCTTCGGATCTCGGCAGTGCCTACAATGGTATTCCTATCGCAGGCCCCTCGTCATTCAGGAAAAGGCCAAAGAAGGAGCCTGTTACAGCCTCTAGACGGGAAACCTTTCCCTTAAGAAAGGAGCATAATCCCGGTCCCAACACCGTCCCACCACCACACCTTCGGCTGCAGCCTTCCCAGCCCTTCGTCCGACCCTTGGATGGACTTAACTTTGACGATCTGGGGCACGTTTATGAGGATATCACACAGTGGCGGTCGAGGCTGAAAGCAATTAACGCTGAGATTGCTGAAGCTCAACGAGAGAGCTACAATGACATTGCTGATGGGGCCAGAATTAAAGGATGGTTGATGGTTGGTCGGGGTCTGAGGTTCATTCCTGGTATCCAGTTGATTGAGGGCAGGGCCAAGGAGGATATCCGGTGGGACGTCCTTCAGCACGAACGGAGCTGGATGGATGCCGCTGTGTTATGGGCTGTCGTTGGAGTAATAATGGTTGTGCTTGGAGCAGGGTGTAAGTCATTGATCTTCTGAAAGGCCTTTTGTTTTCTCTGACAGGCCAATAGTAACCGCCGCCTCGGGGTTGGCATTGTCGATGGCGCCGGACGTCGCTCATTTCTTGCCATTCTTAGAACCTCTACTCCGTAGTGATCGCTTGGCTGCTGGAATTGCAAGCGTTTTCGCCCCTACCGTCGCTGCCATCGTTTTCATTACTGTAGCATTGCTCGCCGTTAACTGTGAGTGAGAATGATCAACTGAACACCATCTTGCTCATCATTTGTTGCTACACAGGGGTTGCCAACCTGCACGGCTCCATTTCCATCTCAGGAAACCAACTCCTCATTTTTAAAACAACTTTCACTATCCTTACTGTTGCCTCTCTTTGGCTAATTACCATTGGTGCACTTGTGCACTCTGTTTATGCATTCAGCGTTGGATCTGGGATATCTAAATCTGTTGCGACCGGCTCCATTTACATGGGTATCTTGGCTTTGTCAATTGTTATTAGTCTTGCAATCATTTTCCCTGCTCTTCTCTTGTTTCAGCCACTGCGACTGTGGCGCATTATTCAAGCCGAGCTTCAGGCTGTTACCCCTCGACAACGATTCCGAGGCAAGTCTTATTTTACACTCAATGAATGTTCTCTGTCTGATGCAGGATTGTTTCAGCTGTATACCCACGAACTTATAACCCTTCGTTTGCTACTGGAGCTTGTTTATTGGCTATCGTATTTGCGTCTGCATTTGCCCTCGTATTTCCTCTTGTGGGACCAGCTGCGACTATATTGCTCTTCCTCACATTAATTGGTGAGCGCAAATCATTTTCCGGAGAGTAACCTAATAATGTATTGCAGCACACCGTTATCTCGTCGGTTATGTCTATGCTCGGACCCATTCACAGACGGGAGGCTTGCTCCAAATCTGGCTCCTCAAACGATTTGGCACCCTACTGTCTCTCCAGCCTATCCTTCTTGGTCTGATCTTGCTCAGTCGAAGATTTTGGATTGAAGGTGGTATACTTGCGGGCGCAGGTGTTGGCGTCATTGTCTTCGTGGAAACCTACGCAATACGGAAGACAAGACTACCTGGACGGACTTCGCTGAGCCCTATCACTCGAGATTCTCTTCAAGCATTTGAAATTACTGCGAAGACAAATCGCCACGTCGTTGACGGGGAAAGCCTAAGTCACATAAGTAGTGCACAAACACCAGTGGGACGGGGTTCGATGGCCTCTGTACTGGATATGATGAGCGTGACATTAGCCGTTATGCCGTCAACACATCGAGGGGGCCCCGTGCCACTGCGTATGCACCTTTCCTTGTTCATAAACAGTTCATCTAATGATAATTCATCGCAGAAACTGAAACATTGGATGATCTGACAGCGACAGAACGCGCCGCACGGACTCACCCAGATGCACCACCTCATCTTCCCCCACTTTCATTTACTGACCATGCTGAAGACATGGCGGGTATTTTGTATGCGCCGGAACTAATTGCACCACAACCAATCATCTGGCTGCCAAATGATTCTGCGGGTGTTGCGCGCTCGGAAGCCGTTGACTTGCAAAAATACCACGACCTCCGGGTTGCCCTCGATGTTCGAGCGACGGAGGATGTTCTACTGCGTCGCTCTTCATCACGGCATCGACCTTCACGATAGATTTTGTTCTGGTATCTTTCTATTTTTTCTTGGAGACATAGGACTGTAACTGTTTTGTTCGAAGATTCGTACATGATATTTTGCGGACTGGAGATGTATAGTGAATGGAGATGTAGATTTGAGATTGGCTCTGACATATGACGTCATGTCGGCTCCGTGCAAGATGTCTGTTGTTCTGAACTTGTGGGGAGGGTATGGCGGGGATCTGTTGTATCTGTACAACAGCTTCAGAGTCGCTATGGATATCTGTTTGAAAGCTAATGAAAGACATTTACAACTCTCTAGGTATAATCGCTGCTCCACAGTGATCGGCATCTTGCCGTTGCCATGTACGAACGGAATTGCTCAGCCCGCCGAATATAACACCCACAGTCGATACTCCTGTCCTGAGCTCAAACCATTTTTGCATCAGAGTGTTTCGGCCTGGGCGCTATCCTCAAAGTATTTGTGTAAACTCAAGCTCTTTATTAGCAGACCAGACACTTATGCACAACTCAGACTCGCAGTCACTTCCTTTTACGGCTTATTACGCCCCCGAGTTTTCTATGACTTTTATCCCTTCCAAGCCTATCGACGAAGCCGTCGATCCGTTCGTCTTATATTCTCGCTCGCTATACAATTATACTTTCCTGCTTTGGCAAGAATCAAAAAAGGTGGTGGATGAGAGTACCCGCACCGAGCCAGCCGAAACGGGCAGAGAGAAGACGAGGGAGAAAGATGTCCAACCCGCCATAATGCAATCCGGAGAATAGGAATCAGGAATGTATCATTCCCATCTGTTCCGCAGATTATCATTACCCCCAGCAAGGCGGTCCGACGGTTGTCGAGGTCCCTGCCTTCCGACTCAATATATAACGTTATCCTCTCACCCACGTTGGACGATGCCATATCCAAGTACATCCATTCTTCCTCCGGCGTCACTGGCGGTGTGTGAATCCCGTTCCCATCTCTCTTAAGCTATTTAGCCATCCTTAAGTTTCTTATACTCTTCATCCTACTATTTCATCAGAGTCCCCACCCTTGCTGGCATTAATTTGATTGCATCGTCGCTCTTTATTCCTATTCGTACATGTCATGCGACGGAAATTTACGAACGGTCAAGCACTGCTGGATAGGATAGATTTACTACGTACCTCAGGCTCAGGCTACGGTTGCAGTAAACTACTGTATGTTCCAGTGGTCTTGTCCGAGTCACGTCCGAGTCACGGTCCCGCGCTTGCCTGTGTTGTAAGTTATACTTATGGCACACGACCACAATAGAGCTATCATGGTATTAGGCTTGTCGACCTCATGGACTCCGAGTCGGATGTCATCAAACCCACGTGCGAGCCAAGCAAGCGGGAATACTAGTACTAAATCCGAGTAACCTGTTCAAAATGGGGCCACAGGCCGCAGTGTGTCCACTTTATCGACACACTGGCAGTTGGCCACGGTATCCATCTTCATGTTACAAATTGATGCAATCATGAGGGCTGGATAGATCAATCTCAGTTGTCAAACGTTCGTCAAAGTTTCAAGTTCACCCTGGCGCCTTCACACCGTTTCGCACCTGCTTTAGGCTTTATAACGCCCTAAGGCATAACAAATCGCGAGTTCCTCTTGCAAGTATAGTCTCGGTCGTCCTATCACACCTTCAAGATGCGTTGGCTCCTCGTGTCGAGCCTTAGTACCTTGTGGCACTCTTCGGTGGTATTAACCGCGACCTCTGTGATCTCTCCGGCGAATTTTACGGCTCCTGGCGCATTTCCAACGTCAGCGTTCAGCAAATATTATAACAATCCAACTGCCACATCTGCCCAAGTCCAACCTGTCGTTTCTGACCCTGTTACTGTTGCGTGCTCTCATTTAATGGCCTAGACCGTGAACTAACTTCTGGCAGCATGAAATATACCCATTGTCTCTAACAAACCCGGCCAGCATCCCACATAGTAATGTAGACCCCCATCCTTTGCCTCCGAAAGCTTCGTCCGCTAGGCTGTTCGACCAAGCTTCGGTGCAAGTGCAATCAATCGTGACCAACCCTGTATTCGGAAGTAACACATGTGCTCAGTGTCAAGCCCTACTTGAGGTCTTGAAGTTCGTATCTCTTGCAGCGCCCGAGCGAGGGCCTGATCTGGTAGTTGTCCTTTGTGGCACTCTTAAACTCTCCTCCACCTGTGAGGCAACTTTCGGAAGGCAAGGCAGCGGTCTCGGCGCCGTGATTACACAGGTCGTCGCAAATGCTGATATAGGTGGCTATGATGGTCAAGTAGGTGATCAACATTTTCCCGGTGATTCACTGGCATGCATTGCTTGCAGGCCCTATGTCAAAATTTCTTCCACTCGTGCTCCGCCCCTCCGACTTCTCCCTTGAACTTAACGGGATGGTTCGCCAAGCCGAAACCAAACCCCCTACCACCACCAAAACGTCCCAGCGGCAAGAGACTCAAAGTGCTCCACGTTTCCGACTTCCACCTCGATCCAAGTTCGTTTCTATTATACTCTACAGTCATACGGCATCCAACTTTTGGCGTTCGTTACAGGATATGCAACTGGGTCGGAGGCTAATTGTTCTTCATCACCGTGCTGCCGCGAAAATACTTTCAATCCGCTCTCCCCGAATTCGACTTTGCTTCCGGCACCCAGATTCGGAGCTTTTCGTTGGTATGATATTTACTAGATCATGAGGGTTATATCTATCGTTTACAACGTTGTGTTCCTCAGTGATACTCCTCTAGCTCTCGGCATGGCGGCGTTGGAAGCTATCCCAACTCTGACGGGAACAAGTGGGACCGGATTTTCGTGGACGATCTATACTGGCGATTTAGTTTCCCATGATGCTGAGACTCAATTATCAAGGTGTGTGGTTCCGTCCCTCCATCGATATATTTTACAATTCTCGTACGCAGGGCATATGTAGAATATACAGAGGTAAATTCAGGATCTGCAATCGACATCACCTGTTTGATTTTTTACCTTGCTACCCTAGACAGTTGTGTTCGATTTGTTCAGGCGCATGCTAGGAAGCGGTCCAGTCTATGCAGCGTTAGGAAATCACGACAGTTATAATCAGTTTGTGGTCCGCTCTGCTCTGTTGTTTCCGCGTTTAAGTACAATATCGCAGGGCACAGGACGCGCCTTATTCCCTAGGTGGAGCTCTTGCAGAACAATTCAGCTGGTGAGTATCGTGTATCTAGTCTTCTGACCAAGCTATCTATGTATGTTAGGAATTATGATCACGTTGCTTCCCTTTGGAAACATGAAAACTGGCTTCCTGAAGCCGCAGTCCAGCTGGCACGTTCTCATTATGCTGCGTACATGGTGAAGCGCGTCGACGGGCTTCGGATTATTACTCTCAATACAGATTTGTGTAAGTCCACACCAATGGATTATCTAATTATCTTTATCTTACTCGACGATTACCAGGGTATCGGTACGTAAAGCATGCTAGCGAATATAGGATTGACGAATTTACTGAATTTAGAGCAAACTATTTTAATTATATCAACATGACCAACCCGGACACGTCTGGCATGTTGAGATTCTTGACGAACCAATTGCAGGACGCCGAAGATGCAGGAGATCGAGGTCCTCTTATTCCTTGATGCAATGCTCTTTTTCTGATCGCATATTTCAGTCTGGATCATTGGCCATGTCCTTAGTGGCTGGGATGGTTCTAACCCACTCGTGAACCCTACTAACTTGTGTGAGCATATTCTAAAGTTTTGGTTTATCGGACTGCCTGACCTCTTTTCAGTCTATCAGATGTACGTGTTTCTGACCGCTGGGCGACCTAGTTCATAATACTTGTTAACAGTGTTGACCGTTACTCGCCACATGTGATTGCAAGTACGCCTCGTGGCTTCTACAAGTCCCTCGTTTCCTGATGATGTCCCAGACATATTTTTTGGCCAGTGAGCTACAATGAACATCTGCCGTTGCTTCACTAACTGACGCATCTACACCATCAAGCACGCATGAAGATCAAATTTCTGTGAGCCATTCACAACGATTTTCGCGAAATCCAACTAATGTTCATAGATTTTCTACGAAAATAACGCCACAGTCGCCAATGCGAATACTGCGCAAACAGTATCCTGGGTGGGTGCTCTTGTTTCTGCCGTCATCGCAGAAGTTCATGGGAGTGTCTTAGATGGGACCGTCTCTCACTCCCATAACCAACTTGAACTCTGGCTTCCGAGTGTATGAAGTTGATTCAGCGGTGCTTCATATCCCTCTACTCAAATGGCTCGACAGTCACTGATGGTTACTATCCATAGACTTTTGAAGTCATGGATGCACATACGTTAGCACTCCTCTACACTCCGACATATGATACTCATTACGTATATTTTACAGATGGACAAGTGATGTCTCGTCATACCCGGCTCTTGACCCCCAGATTCAAACTGGTCCCGTTTATTCATACGAATACAATACGCGCGAGACGTACGGGGGTAAGGTTCCGAACTGGACGGCGGACGATCCCTTGAACGCGACCTGGTGGCATCACGTAACGGAAGGTGTGTAGATTGATCTGTGCTTCATGATGCAGGACGACTCATACATCCTGTTGGAAGCCATGGAAGCCGATGCATCGTTGGTAGCTGTAAGTTTGGCCCCGTTGACTTGAACCCGTTGTGACATTAGGTACTTTCAGACTTTCACCACGTTGCAGGGGAAATCATCGGTCAAGACTCAGCCATGCACAGGTGATTGTGTTGCCGCCAAGATCTGCTATATGCGAAGCGGATCTGCAAGTATTGGACGGAACTGCAAGCAGGGCTTTGGCTCTGTGCAGTCGTAACAATGTTTTTGCAGGTCATGCTGTGACGCGCTGTACCTGTACGGATTGGAGTTTGTTACATTTTGTCAAATCTCATGCCCCAAAACCAACAAGTACTATGTACTCACTCAATTTGACTTCGGAGTAAAGCCGTTCGCGAATACCATACCATTTGCCGCATCTGCCGGTTCTGGCGGTGATAGAGCGAGCCTTGAATTCTTGCTTCAACACTGACTTTCGTTGCCAGTGCCGTTCAATTAAACGGCGATAAAACCACAATCTAACTTTCAGTTCAACGATCCGATGTTTGGCTTAGCTTGCTCAGGGCCAAGTGCTCCAACTTCAGAAGCTTGAAGGACGATGATATATCCTTCTCCGAATCGTCAGGGGTAACACGCGCGGTCACTATAGCATTCGGTTTCGGCATCTTATGCCAGTGCCAAATTTACTTGAAGTTGTAAACCTGTCGATTTGCTTCAGAAGCATGGAAAGCTGGTCTGTGACGCAAGTTACTACTTTTAGTAGGAACTTTTAAAGTATTTGATCACTCAGGCTGGCACTCCTGCCATCACAAGAGTTCGCCTCAAATGCAAATGCACTATGGATACTTTTGCATGCCTGACCGCCATATGTTCCCGCCTGAAATCTGGTTGGAAGTCTTCCACTGGGCGACCACTGATGTGGGTTGCAATCTTTCCATCACACCAGAATATGTTCCTTTCCAGCCTGCGCCAAACATACATACGACTGATCCTACCGCAACGGTCAAAAGCACTCTTCCCCTTGTTTGTCGGCAATGGAAAAGCTTATCTACGCAGGTCTTGTACCAAGACCTACGACTTCTACGGGGTACGAATGCTCTCAAAAGCGCTTTCGACCAAGACAAAGCAAGATGGGTGCGACATGCCGCGTTCACTTGATTGTATTTTTCATAATCGCTGTATACTTAGGTTCGCCGAGTAGTACTTCCGTATTCAAGCACGGTTACTACTAGGTCATCCAAGGCTGTACTACCATCGATCGAGATCCTTCGATCATGCACAAATCTCGAGACACTCGTGCGACCTCGTTGGACCATTTCAGACGATCTAGATTTCCAAGGTTTCCAGTTCGATGCGGAATATCTTCCTCTTCTTTCATTACGTCGTCTTGATTGGTGGCTTTGTAACGAAGCTGAAAGAACTGGCGGAATTAACTCGTTAGGCTCTGTGCTTCGCAGTGCCCCAAATCTTCGGTATCTTTCAGTTGGCGGCGTCGTTGGCAGGAGCCGTATCCGCATGCATCCGGAGTCCGAGCCTCTTTGCCTCCCAGAATTACAGACGCTTCGCTTACATGCGGGGAACGGTCTATTCCTCCGACAAATTCGATCATGGGCCCTTCCGGCGCTGAGCAGGATCATCTTGGATTCGCCCATGATTGGCGGGGGCTTAGACGGTATCTGGGAGGTACTTGGATCACAGATTCAAGTGATTGAGTTTGGGAGACATGTCCAATTTATGCTGAACGATTTTCTGGCACCTTGCCTACTGGCTTGCCCCAATCTCACCGAACTCAACTATTATCTCTTCTTCACTGCACCCCCTGACATTCGCGACCCTCACACATCCATCGTCAGTGTCGGTCTTCATGCTGCAGTCAATATGCTTCTCCAGGATGATGGGCAGGTTTGCTCCCATCTCGAGCAGCAGTTCAAGATATTGACGAGTTCATTGCCTGCTCTGCAAAAGATTAATTTGTATGGAGAGTGGCGGGGCATCATTTCACACCCACGTCTTGCTTCTACATGGCAAAGTCTATACGATCGTGGTACGATTGTCCAACTCTGTTCCCCTCCACGTTGAAAGTTACATACGCCGCTATTGATAAGCAAGTATCTAGTGAGTCTACATTTCTGGTCACTGACCTCTGTTTAGAATTTATTACTTAGTACTCACTAATCAAAGAAACCTCTTAACCATTCTGCTTCCTTCTCCATTTCGTCCATTGAACGAGGAAGCCTGTGCTCATCAGCATCAACTTTGAGGGGCTGGACGCCAGGGCTCCGTAGTGCCATCGTCTGTAACTCAGAGGGCAGAGATGCCTCACTGCGTTCTATAGCAGGATATATTGCATCATTCCCGTCAGAGAAACGATCGCCATTGAACTTGCGTGGAAGGATGTGAAAGTGAACATGAGGGACACTTTGGCCTGCAGCCTTTCCATCCTGTGAACTGACTTCTTTATTTCCGTCCAAAATGACAGCACGAGGAAATGGAAAACCTGACACGCGATTGTCAAACCATCCGCACCATAAGCTCGTTCTATCACGGTTCCGACACGTTGGACAGAACCCATTAAGGCAGAGAGTTCGGACTCTGATACAAGGTGAGGTTTGACCGCGATTTTCCATGTTACAAATCAAAAAGCACCATTCAAATCCACAAGTCGTGGAACAGGCCTTGTCGGAATGACAAGAACATCTAAAGTGGTGAGTTTTCCCAAAGTGATGAAACCCTTGAAAAAAGGTCGCTCACGTCCTGGCACAATGGGCTTGAGATTTACGATTGCATAGCAAAGCGATGGGTTGTAAAAGATTTGACGAGTGACTTCGATTGTAGAGAAAAGAAGTTTTACGTTCATGCCGACTTGAATTTATGATACGGTATCAAGTCACGACTCGGATTGAACCTTCTAGACTCCCACGTGCTCGTGTGCTCGTAAGTACTATCAGATATCAGAGCAGACATGGGGATCGTGGTCCCGCGCTTAATACTCTTTGAAGAAACATCGAGCAAATCCAGTGCGACCTCTGCCATCTCCCATCCTTTGTCAATCGGTTGAAGGGCTCGATGCTTCATGTCCGAGTCAGCACTGATATTTCGATATCCCTTTTGGTAATAGCTTCAAAAGTCCAAGTGATGGCAAAAAGTGACCTTGAGCGACCTTAAAAGCTTAAACCCTCACCACTCGACAGCCTACGCCTAGCGATTGGCCCCAACAATCTCTGAAATTCGTACGCACACCTTCACGCATTTGAATTCGATGTTCATGTTGAATGAATTTGGAATGAATGAGAAAGCTAACGTGTCCACTGTTCGTCGAAATTACTGAACGGCTGCAATGAAACAGTTAATAGTCGACAAAGGGCCTTTGAAATACAAGGGTACCGTCATTTCCCCGTTTTCATGGACGGTCCTCGGGCCTCTAGAAAGGATTTTCGCTTTGATGGAGATCAAGGTGGGATATATCCTCAAGGTTTATATTTCATATTTTGCTCATTGTCTATTATACAAGTCGTGCTGTTACGGAATTGTATATTGAATTTCCTGACAGTCCGACAACATAATCGAGCCGTTCTCTCACCTATTGCAACGCCCCAAAGTGGCCGGTCAAGAGGAACCCGAAATATCTGAAATCTTCCTCCGCATGGAATAGTGCAAACACCATCGCATTGATGTCCTCATGCGACTCCCTTGCAGTTTTACTTACTTTTCTTGCTTTGAAAGTGCCAGGAGTGATTCTCGTTCGACATTTTATTTGATGGATCATCACCTGATTACTAAAAAGAATCAAACATTGTCCCAGAGACTCTTTGAGGTATCTCAATCGTTCAAGGTTTTCAAAATTTCGCAAGACCTCCGAGGATGACATTGCAATCGCAAAGACAGGAAAATTATGGCGAGGAACTAGGGTTCCCTGACCACGCAATGGATGCAATGTGAAGTAGTCACTTCAAGTTCAAGTTTACGCAAGTTGTGATCCAGGAGCAATGTCACAATAAGTGATGCGTTTTCAGTCACGCCGTTCATGGCACTAAGATCCTTCTAGTCGATTTGAACATGCTCACTTTGCCCCACGACCAATGCAGCCAAGAGCCGTAGTCTGCTCGCAGAAAGAACTCATGGCTCATTCCGACTACGCTGATGATGATCAAGTTGACTCTCCAGATCCACGGATTGTCCCAGCAATCTTGAGGACAGTCAAAGATCCAATCCACGCGATGAGTGCGTGTTTTTCGTTCAGCATGAAAGATAACTTACGCTTTTTTCAAGTTCCACTCACGCCAAGGTTGTCTTCATTTATCGATACGTGAGTGTTCAGCCGATATGTCTTTTTGTTCAATCTTTTATGTGCAGTAAGCAATTTCAGCGACTGCGGTACATAAAGCAGCTAGGCACATCGTACCTCGTATGGCTTGGCGCATCTCATAACCGTTTTGAACATTGTATCGGTTGGCGCTTTATTTGCCTTTACTGCCTTTCCTTGTCTCAAATCTTTGGTATTGTAGGCGTTGCGTATCTGGCTCGTTCTATGGCAACTCACTTGCAGAAGAGCCAACCCGAACTGGGTATTACTGATCGAGACGTCGAATGCGTAGAGATTGCTGGTTTATGTCATGATCTTGGGCATGGGCCGTGGTCCCATGTCTGGGATGGTCTCTTCATACCAAACGCGATGTGAGCCTCGCATTCAGCTTTGTTGTTGTTTCATCCTTTATGTGTAATGGGACTTATAAAGTATAGTCCAGGGTGCAAATGGCAGCATGAAGAAGGATCAGAAATGATGTTCGACTCGCTTGTCAAAGAGAACGACATATTTCTGAAGAAGAAAGATGAAAGGTTCATCAAGGCGCTCATAGCGGGAGAGCCTGGTAGATGCGAGTATGTTCTCGGATTGCTGAAAATCCAACTTCCCAAACATTTATTACAGCCCTGATGAGAAGCCTTTTCTCTTCGACATCGTAGCTAACAAGCGAAATGGGCTAGATGTTGACAAGTACGCTTCATATGCGCGGGTAGTAGACATTCTGATATCAATATCTCCTGGCAGATTCGACTACATTCTCCGCGACTCACACATGGTTGGCGATCCCTTGAGCATTGCACTCCCAAGGCACGTACAGTATTCCAGCCATGCTAATGCGCATATACGCCATTGAAATAACATCTTCGTTAACCTAACAGGATAATCAAATCTGCACGTGTCTTAGATAAACAGATCTGCTACCATATCAAGGATGCGAACCAGCTTTACGATATCTGCGCCATGCGCTTTAAACTCCATAAAATGGTGTACAACCACAAATCTGGTTTGTTTATGTTTTTTTTTTTCGATTCCCATACTCCAATACGGCTCATATACTCTCTATGTTACAGCTAAAGCCATCGAGTACATGATAATTGACGGGCTCCTCGCAGCTGACCCATATCTTGGCATTGCTAAGCGGGTGTATGACGCTAAGCAGTACTTATACCTGACAGATGAGATCATGCTTAGGATCGAAGATTCCGACGATCCCGTACCTCTACGCTTCCTCCCCGTAGAAAATAACTAATTTTTCTTTTCATCCGTTTAGAGATTGGCACCAGCCCGTGCAATATTTGACCGCATCCGCAGCCGTGATCTATATCGCTTAGTAGAGTACTGGGCTGTGGCGTGGACGGATATCGAAGCTATGCAGAAGAATGTCACCAGGGAGCGGATTGTCGCTGCTGCAAAAGCACTCCCGAGGCCTTCCGTCAGTAGCGCTGGCGATGTGACACCGGTTGATATAGATGCTCTGACGGTGGACGACGTGGTTGTGGACTTTTCACTCATGCACTATGGAATGAAAGAGAAGAATCCCCTTGATTTCGTCAAATTTTATTCGAAACAAAAGCCGAATGGTGAGTAATTCCTGACATTTAGCGACCAATGACCATCCTTCACACCGCTAATCTATTCATGATGAATGCAGAGAGTGAACCAGCGGGTCCAGGTGTCTACTCTACTCTTATGCCGCTGTACCACGCAGAGATGCTTATGAGAATATACACCAAGAAGGCTGAGTATTACAGCCTCATCCAGGCAGGGTACCACGCTTGTATCGAGAGGGGGGAGGAAGTGGAGAGTATGGTGCTAACACCACCAGTGACAGAAGTCCCTACCACCCCCCGACCACGTGCATCCCCTAGTTTCAACTCTGGCATCAGTGTGGGAGTGGGTGGGGGCACGCCATTGCCAAATCGATTTATGACTGTGTCGGCGGACTATAGGCCGAAGAGTCCGTCAAGGAGGCCTGGTACAGAAGTGGGTGCGACTGTAGGTACGAGTGCGAGTGCAGGTATGGTTGCGGGTTCAAACACCAGTGCCAGTGCAGTAGAGGTCGTAGGCGTGGAGCAGAGGGTAGATAGGGGCGGGGTGAAGGTCACGGTAGGGATGAAGAGACAGAGGGGGGAGAATGGAGCTGTGGGTGACGCAAGAGGACGCGGGGGAGGGGTCGGTGATGGGAATGGGGATGGAGAACCCGAGATAGGCGAGAGTGGAGACGGAGGAGGCGGAGGTAGGAAGAGGAGAAAGAGTGGTAGAAAGCGCTCGTGCAGAGAAGGGAGAGGATGAATACTACTGGATATGGATATGGATATGGATTTTCAATATCCCAACGGTCATAAAAATGCATGCACCATCATTACACTATATTATGGTACCATTTACTCTTGCATTTGCTTTTTCCTTTGTGCTTTCATGTTGCTTTTTTTTTTTTTTGGATTGGATTCCTAACCATGTAGCTATAGCTCAATTTATGATTAGCTGGATAAATTCCTATTGTATATAATTTGATATCAGTATCGCTAGTGATATGCAGCTTTGTTTAAATAAAACATTTACTGAATTTGAACAGTCACAAATTTATTGAGTTGTTGATACTTTGAAGCCGTGTTGACTCGGTCGACACTCCGAATCCTCGCTTCAGTGATGCTGGAACATCTGTGCCCTGAGCAGCTACAAGACTGGCCATGGGTTGGTAAATGTTTTGCAGAGGT
>QLOK01002471.1:0-11327 GCA_003313805.1 Tricholoma flavovirens
TTAGTCTACATAGATCATCAATTAATTGAAAACTGAATTAAAAGTTCATGGCAATATACTTACGACGAGAATCCGCAGGACATCTTCACCATTGTGGCATGTCCACACCGCATCCTCATCATCCTCTATGGCAGTCTCATAGTGGCCCTTGATATTCCAGACTGAGTTTTCATGCAGGAAAATGTGACGGTTTTCACCTAAAAAAATAACATGTAAAAATCCAACATATCCAAATATGAACTGGAAACCATACTGCGAACTGGTGAATATTTACGAGAAAGGACTCTTAATACCTTTGTGAGGTTTGGTGTGACTGCATGTTTGAGCTCCATGTGAGGCTTCGCAATAGTTGGATCAGCATATGCAGTGTACACCTGTACCTGACCAATGCGATGTTCAAGCCCATAGTCAAGAGGAATAGTGTCAGCATTATTAAACACATTCCCCTGAGATCGCCCACGTAGAATCCCACCAGTAACACGAGAGGCTCCTTGCAAATCAATCATAGAACTTCTATCAAGGTGAGGAGGACTTTGCATATGAATATCTAAACACCGGGCATCCAACATAATCTACACATTAAATACACAGTAACTTACCTCTTTCTACAGGGGCAGAATCTAGTAAAAAAAATAATCTGTCAGTGAGCGAGATGAGAAAAATAATGAAAATGTGAACTAGCGGTGTCAGCTGCATTGGGGATGGCACTGGCATTGGGGCCATTCATCCTGTCACTGCCGCAGGTGCTGGCATTGTGGCTGTCCCTGCTAGCGTTGGTGTTGGTGCCATGTGCGCTGGTGTTGGCGTTGACGTTGTGGCTGTCCCCCCTGGCGTTGGCATTGTGGCCGTCCGGTGTTGGTGTTGGTGCTGTCCCCGCTGGCGTTGGCATTGGTGCCATTCCTGCAGGTGCTGGTGCTGGTGTTGGTGTTGGTGTTGTGGCTGGCATTGCGGCTGTTGCCACTGGTGTTGGTGTTGGTGCCGTCCCTGCTGGTGTTGGCATTGCGGCTGTCCTCACTGGCGTTGGTGTTGGTGCCGTGCCTGCTGGTGTTGGTGCTGGTGTTGGCGCCATTCCTGTGGGTGCTGGTGTGGGTGTTGGCATTGGTGTTGTCTCTGGTGCCCTTGGCGTTGGCTTTCGGCTTTGTGTGGCGTTCATCTTCGTTGTTGTCTGCCCCTTCATTGTCATCATTGTCGTCATTGTTGTCATCTTCATTGTCGTTCCCCTGGTTGGCGTCTTCTTTGTCATCGTCCTCTTTGTCATCGTCCTCTTCGTTGTTGTCCTCTTCGTTGTCATCGTCTGCTTTGTTGTTGTCCTCTTCTTCTTTGTTGTCCTCTTCTTCGTCATCTCCTTCATTCTCTTCTTCCTCGTCCTCTTCTTCCTCGTTGTTGGCTTCCTCTTCCTTGGATTGGCGCTGGCGGGCACTTGCTGAGTTCCAGGGTGGGGGTGGTGAAATACTCACGACAGCACAAGAGTGCCTCGGTGGAGCGACACCAATGCCGCTCTCATCCATCAAGTGTTCAGTCCTGTAAATAGAGTAATTAGTTTGAATAAGAAGAAAATAATTTTAATATAACGTACCTTGGCAGCTGAGCAGGAGGCCCAGCCAACGCTGAATGCGCATCCTCGCATGCGCAGACAGCCGAAGTTTTCCTATTATTTGTTAGCATTGAATTACGCTCGAGGGGCTCACTTACCTAGTCTTCTTGTTTCTTAGCTTCTTGGCTTTCTTGCCCCCCTTGCTTGGTTCATCCTCCCCTAGGTCCGTTTTGCTCTTTTTTCGTTGCATGCCCTCATTATCAACCACTGATGTGGCTCGCTTGCATTGGCCTTGGGTCACAGATCCCGTCAATGTGGGGGGCAATCCATGGGCTTGGGACTTGGGAGTGGTATTTGACTGGGTTTGACGCATTTTGAAGTTGGTGATGGTTGTTGATGGTTGTCGATGGGTCCTAGGATGTGTGTTGAAGGTTGGAGGCAGTGGTGGAAAGGGTGGGAAAGTGTCGACGAAATAGGCCGCATGGTGAGCAAACGGCTGCGTCATCCCAGTTTGGTAGGTTAGTGGTATGTGGTCTATGTAATGTGTATGTAAAATAAGCCGTTGTGGTGCAGTGATTAATTGTGCCTAACGTTTATTGTAAATGCCCGAAGTTGAGTGTTCAAGTCTCAGCCATGCACCTCTCCTTAATAAGGAGGTTGCCAACTCGGACAGTCCTAGGACTGTATGAGTGTTGGTCCACTCAGACTCCGCTCGGACAGTCCAAGGACTCAGCTCGGACTGGACATCCAGTTTGGCAGGACCCTCAGCCAAAAAAGTCTGAGAAAAGTCCGAGCAAAGTCCTAGGACTGTCCTAGGACTGTCCGAGTGTCCAAGTGGAGTCCGCTCAGATTGGGGGGGGGGAGTGTAAAGACCTCTAATATTGATGGCTCACCCAGACTCTTGATCTCGAATTTCTCCTTTAGTTCCTTTTCCACAATGTTACTCTGTTTGGGGCTATTTGTGAATGTTACTAAGTTGTCCACCCAGATGAGCATGATCACGAAATTCTCCCCCTGTTGCCTAAAATAGCAACAGTAATCTAATCAGGTGTTTGTGTACATTAGATCCTTCATTGCGCCATCAAACTCAGTGTTCCATCTGTTTCCTGCCTGTTTGAGTCCATAGAGTGGTCTCACTAGTTGACACACCCATCCTGATCCATCATCAAATCCTGCCAGTTGCTTCATGTAAATTTCCTCTTTTAGCCAATTATTCAGGTACACGCCCTGTATGTCCATCTGTCACATGTCCCAGCCATTGATTGCTGCAAGTGCTAACATGGTCCGCAGAGTTTTGAAACGTATTACAGGTGCAAATGTCCCAGTATCTGTGTAATCCATCCCAGGTATCTGTGAGAATCATTGTGCTACAAGTTGTGCTATGGCAATCCAGAGTGAGTTGCTCAGTTTTTGAGCCCTGAAATCAGTACCTGGCAGGACCCCATGTACATCCAGCTGTAGTGAACTGATAGTTATGCTAAGGTCAATACCACTAATGAAATTATACTGAAGCAAGGCAAAAACTATACCTGAGTGGCCAATAGTCAAGATGTATTTGGGAACTTTGTAGGATCCATAGATTGAGTGACTAGTATCAGTACATCATACATATCCAATTTCCAAACTTGTCTGAGTCAATGATACTTGACAAAACTGTAGGCAAGCCTGGCAATCGCCTAATGCAAGCATCAAAGGTTCTGGAGTAACTGACAGGCCAGACACCTGTCACATCCAAAACCCATTATATGGTCTGCGCATTCAGTATCTGTCGTAATGAAAACAATTGCTGTGCATATCAGATTAGGAACCTGGAATTCAGCTGGTGTGCTAACTTGAACATGACATTCCAGGCCCCTGACCTGAGGTATGGAGAAGAAACAGTTATGGAGGAAGCATTAGAGACTCAACACCATTGGCCCAGGGGAGCAGTTCTTGGAGGATAAACGGTGACAGCACAAGATTTGGCTGGTGGCAAATGTGCATTCCAGGCCATTCCAAGGTCTGGAGAAGCAACAGTTATGCTAGTTGTTCAAGTTATCCATGAGGACACTAGAGACTTGCAAAGCAATATACAAGTAGTTGCAGCTGTAGCTTGGAATGAGAGGATATTTCAAACATTTTTGTCAGCTCCATTGGAACTGGATTTTGACACTAGAAAATGTTGAGGAAAGACTTGAATATTCATCACTTGATGTTAGTATGATTGCTCTGCATTGAGGGACATCAAGTCTCACAGGCATACATCGGGGGAACATTGGAGAAGGTGACCAAACTCTGGATCCAGTGGATTTTTTTTTTGTCTCTTCCTAACCTCCCTGCACCCATGCCTCCCATCAAACATGCTGAATTTACTACAAACAGAAAGAGACCCATTGTCTGGCAGCAATGCCATGAATCATTCAATGATGGGATGAAGCTCTTTTATATGCAGGACAAAACCCGAGATAACCTGGGAAAACATGTCTTCTGCGCTGGATGCTGTCAGTATTATCTTTGTAAAACAGAAGCAATTCAGCAAACTACTATGTGTTTGTCTCCATCTCCTTGCCCCATTGCCAAGTGAACTGAAGTGTTTATAGGTAATGTTTCCGGTGGGAGGCAGATCACTCTGGGTGCAGTGGCCTCGAGCTTGAGTGCACAGGTTGATATTCACAAGGCCATTGCAGCCACCCAGTGACAAGGTATTAGATCCACTGAAATTTACAAGAACACAATGATTGACCACCTCCGGCAGGCCACAATCATCCACTAAGAGTTGGTACTGGCATGGGCAAGGGTCAAACCAGCTCAGCATCCACAACTCAAATGTCAACAGCCCATCAACCATGGCCCAAGCATTCATCGTTAACTACCCAATCACATCCAAATCCCAGCCCAGTGATGAATGGAGGCAGCCTTCATCCCATTGTACTCCCCAAGTTCATGTCAACTCCAGAGACTTTTGGAGAGACCAGATATCAAAGGCACACCAACTCTATGATGAAATGCAAAGGATTTTTGTGCGGAAGGTATTGGCGGAATATCAGAACGAGGTGGTTGTTATCAAGTTCACCATGATGTCATTGAAGCCCGGTTATAAAAATCCACAGGTTGTTTCGGTAGGGAGTCCAGAATTATATCATATCAGTGGTGTTGACTCAGGAATCGATGGGTGACAGAACATATGTATAAGAGACCATCTAAATATTCCGCTTCACATTGGTGTTAAGGATTTAAAATGCATTGGTTATTTTGCATTGCTCCCACTTTTTTCAAAGTGGTCGCAAGAGTACCCCCTTTCAATTGAAGATGTCCACCTTCGTTTCAAGGATTGGGTAGAGTTGATACTTTTGGGCCAGACCTCGAAGGATATAGATGCAATCTCAAGCAAATTCTTTGTACCAAAAGGAAAATCAAAGGCCTTACAATTCCAACAGAACAAAGTCCTGGATCTCTATCTTGGATTGAGCCATGAGTGACAGTGTGATATCTTGGATCACCTTGATGAGATTGAAAACAATGCAGTATGTCATGCTTGGTTTTGTCGTTGACTCACCAACTAACTGATCATGAACAACGTGAGACTGTTCTGCAGCCCAAGAAAATGTCGCTTTCGTATATTACAGAGAGTGAATATGGTGATGCTGGGTATGATACAAAGTCTCAGCCACTCTTCACTTTGCATCACGATATGGATACATCTATAATTGACAAAACAGGAAGTGTTAGGAAATGACAATGCTCAGTAAGACAACAATCTATATAAAGCAAACTATGCAGTCACTAACAACCTCGCAACATTGCAGCAATCACACGACTCAGAGAATACCCCACCATCTGTCAAGCCTTGCACTTAATCTAATGCATGGCCCACTGAAAGGGACTCAGATGTTAATAACAGTAGACCTTCAATACCCCCAATGCAGCAATCAGGAGGTGGCCAGCTCAGCTCACTAAGTGCTGATGATGTATGACATGCATTACAGGCACAAACAGCTCCATCAAAAAAGAATGTTCAATCCATCTGTACATGTCATTGCAATCAACTCAAATATTGTACAATGTGCTTACAATCAACATCCAATGTTCACATTTTATAGTAAACACAAATGCCATCAAATGCATGGTGTACCCCACTTCACCAGTCGTTTTCCATGCACTCATCAAACTTTCATGCACATTTGATGCAACCAAGGAGAGCACAGATCCAAAGATGGTCACTCTGATGTATGACCCTCATGCGAAACCGGTTTATGGTGCTTTCAAAAGCACATTGTTTGGTTGGCTGGATGAGTCAATCCTCAGTGACACAATGTCAGTTGTCATCAAGCAGTGTTGGTACAAAGCCAATGGCACAGGAAATTGTGTTGTCCTTGACAACCACACACAAATTGTAGTTAAACTGACAGCTGAAATCAATTGTCTCTGTTGGGCGTCAGCATTAATGGGGCTTGTGTATGATTTTATCACCTCATTTACACAGGAACATGGCCCTCCACTGTTCTTGATCCCATATATGTGATTCATAAAAAGTGCTCTTGCAATTGCTGATGAAACACATGACACTTATCTTCTGGAGGAAGTCATCAATAATTGTTACAGTTTTGCTAGCAACAGATGGACCGGACATTGTTTCTCCTTATTCATTTCTGCTTACTACTTCTACGGACAATTTTCCTACTACTTCCTCAGATCCTTATCTCCCTCTCTCCGACCATTCTCCCATTTCTTCCCTGACTTCACTTTCTATTGTTCCCTCTTATTGATTCCATCTATTTTACCTATTGGTAGATAAGGACCGTACCTCTTGTATATAAACCATAGTACTAGTAGGTCTGGCTCCTCAGCTTGACCTGAGCAATCTACATCCTTAACTCAACAAGTTCAACCGCCCTCAGCCACTCAGAAAGCCTCTGAGCTGGTAAGACAGAATGTGCTACTGAGAAAGCCTCCAGTAAGCAGATATAATCCTTGACCGCTGATCAACTATATCAGCAGAAGTGCTTGGACTCGAGTTGGGACTATTGTCTTAACAAAAGGTCAAGCTGAACACTAAATGCCCTCTTGTCTCAAGAGTAGGCAACCACGTCTCGAAGACAGCAGTCCGCTGATCGACCACCAAGAGGAGCCACCACCAAAGATGGGCTCTGGTACAACTACCAAGGAAGACAGACTCGATTCTCAGAAACACAAAGGAAGTGGTTCACAAAGACAGAACCAGGACACCCAGGAAGATTCCTGACAGAAGAAGACTTCTCAGCTGAAGAAGAAGAAAAACCATTGAAGATTGAACAGGAATCCCCAGAACCGCCAAAGCTCACCTTCCTCGATGACGACGATGACCTACAACGACGACGACGACCTATACACCGACATGGCAACCAAAGAGATCAAGATCAGAGCACCAGCGGACTTCACAGGAGACCGAACCAAGACTACGAAGTTTCTCCAAGGAGTTTCCGTATTTCTCCGAGTAAACGAGGTGATCTATGACACTGATGAAAAGCGGATCATTTTTGCCCTCTCATTTATGAATGGGGGAATGGCATCAGCATGGGCATTAGAGTGAGGGAGCAGGACCAATTTAGGAACTTGGGAAAGATTCGCAACTGAAGTAAAGGAGGCTTTTTCCCCTATAGATGACGCGGGATCAGCCCAAATGGAAATGAAGACCCTGAAGCAGGGCAACGACTTAGAAGACTACATCAGCCAGTTCCTTATCTTGAAAGGAAGATCGGGACTCACCAAAGACACCGTGCTCATTGAGTACTTCATGGATGGCTTGAAACCGGCTCTACTCGACAAGATTTTCACCATGGAAAATGTCCTGACCACTCTAGACGGAATGATCAAAGCCACATCAAAATATGATGGGAACTGGAGGAGAGCAAAACCGACGCTGGAGATAAACCGACTATCCCAGCAAGAGCAAACCGAACACATGCAGAGAGGGCTCTGCTTTGTATGCCACGGCCCAGGGCATAGAGCCGCCGATCACAGGTGTGGGAACTTCCTGCCACCGAATTAGCCAATGAACAACTGCGAATACCAATGATCTGAACAGACAAGCTGCTTCTTCCCAAAAAGGAAAGGGACAGAAGCATACATGAATATCAAAGCTATTTTAGGAGAATTAGATGAAGAAGAAAGAGGAAAGACCCTCACGCTCATGGAAGAAACGGGTTTTTAAAGAAGCGGCCTGAACCAATGCCAGGTACTGCTGAACTTTCAGTTTGCTCTGTACTACTAGCTACTCTAGACAGTCAATCTATGCATTTGCCTATCAGAGTAGGAGCAGACGAAGGAAAAGATGTTGATACAGAAGCCCTCCTCGACTGTGGGGCAGGAGGGGTATTCATGGACCACAGATTCGCTGAAGAACACAAGATAAAGCTACACAAGCTAACTAAACTGGTCTCAGTACGGAATGTAGATGGGACTCCAAACAAAAAGGGGACCATTACTCAGTGTGCCAAAGAAGAAATGATGATTCATGGGAGAAAAGAGAAACTAACATTCCTAGTCACTGGATTGGGGAACAAATCAATAATTCTAGGGCTACCATGGCTACGAAAGGTAAACCTGATGATTAACTGGAAAGAAGGCACCTTCGAATTCAGAGAGGACCACTGCCTCGCCCAAATATGGAGAATCATCGAAAAGACTAGGAAGAACTATGGCACACTTGGAAGGAAAAAGACACCCAAAACTATCATTGAAGAAATTCCGGACAAGGATGAACCCGCTAACATATCCCACGTGGTCAAAGGACAACAGGAGTATGACCTGGGAGACCCAATAACAGGAGAATTCACTGAAGAAGGATGACTGACGACCATGGAAAGGAACGATCTATGGATTAAGGTAAAGATGTCGGTATCTCAACACCTGGCACACAATGCAGAACAAGAAAAAGGCAAACCCCTCAAACAACTTTTACCTCCTGAATTCCTCCACTGGAAAAAAGTATTCGAACAAACAGCATCAGAACGATTCCCAGATCCAAGACCTTGGGACCATGCGATTGATCTCAAACCAGACTTTGTCCCAAAGGACTGTAAGGTTTATCCTCTTTCACTTGCTGAACAACAGAAACTGGACGAGTTCATCGACAAAAACCTGTGGAAAGGGTATATTCAACCTTCAAAATCCCCAATGGCATCCCCCTTCTTTTTTGTAGCAAAGAAGGACTCTGAAGCGCTCCGACCTTGCCAAGATTACCGATACCTGAACGAAGGGACCATCAAGAATGCCTATCCACTTCCCTTGGTAGGCGATTTAATGGACAAATTACAAGGCGCAGAATGGTTCACGAAAATGGATGTCTGCTGGGGTTATCACAATGTCCGGATAAAAGATGGAGACCAGTGGAAGGCCGCATTCAAAACTAATAGAGGGCTATTCAAACCAACAGTAATGTTCTTTGGGCTGTGCAACTCACCCCCCACCTTTCAAGCAATGATGAATGAGATCTTCAAAGACATGTTACATGAAGGATGGGTAATAATCTATATGGATGATATTCTCATCTTCTCCAAGGGAAAACAGGAACACCAAATCAGGATAGAACAGGTCTTGCAAAGACTTCAAGAACACGACCTCTACCTCAAAGCGGAGAAGTGTAAATTTGGGGTACAAAAGGAGAATTTTTAGGAATGATCATCGAACCTAACAAAGTCTCCATGGACCTGGCGAAATTGGCTGGAAAAAAAGAATGGCCTGAACCGACCAATGTTAAAGCAGTAAGGTCCTTCCTCAGCTTCGGAAACTTTTACAGAAAATTCATCAGACACTTCGCCAACCTGGCGAAGCCACTAAATGAACTGACAAAGAAAACCAAGAAATTTGAATGGACCACAGAATGCCAGCTAGCATTCAACACCCTCAAAAGGAAGTTTGCTGAAACTCCTGTATTACTAATGCCTGACCCCACCAGACCCTTTGCGATAGAATCAGATGCATTGAAGTGGGCTACAGGGGCAGTCCTCCGACAGAGAGACATCAACAGAGACTGGCACCCCTGCAGCTATATCTCTCACCCATTTACTCCCACAGAAAGAAACTACGATCTACGACAGAGAACTATTGGCAATTATACGATCGCTAGAAACATGTAGGCATTACCTCCTAGGCTCAGAACATCCAACGACCATTCTGTCCAACCACAAGAATCTCACCTACTTCAGGATGGCACAGAAACTCAACAGAAGACAGGCCCGATGGAGCCTATTTCTCTCGGAGTTCAACCTGCAGCTGGTCCACGTTCCTGGATTGCAGATGGTGCAAAGCGATGCGCTTTCGTGAAGGGAAGACCACATCCCCGAAAATGACACTGACAATGAAGATGCCACTCTTCTACTGGATAACCTATTTGTGAACTTCATTGACACGGTGATACATGACCTTTTCACCTAATGGATCATAAAAGAAGACTTAGTACAGGACGCGATCAAGGCCCTCAAAGAGAAAGGAACCCCACCGATCAAATCATCCCTACAGGACTGGAAAGTAGAAAATGGCTTGCTTTTCTTTAACGACAGATGCTATGTACCAAATGACGTTGACCTTCGCAGACAACTGGTGGAAAAGTACCATGATTTATTACCCAGAGGACACCCCGGACAGTGGCAAACAATGGAATTACTATGAAGAGACTACTGGTGGCCTGGAATGGTCACGATCATCAAGAACTTCATAAAAGGATGTGCGACCTGCCAACAGATGAAAGTCAACACCCACCCGACGACACCATCCATATCTCCCATCAAATCTGATGCGATGCGCCTGTTTGTGCTCGTAACAACTGATTTCATCATGGACCTACCAAATGGTTGTGGTAGACCATGGTCTTACTAAGGGGGTAATTCTAATCCCTTGCAACAAAACCATTGACACTATAGGGGCCGCTATTCTTTATCTGGATTACATCTACAAAAGGTTTGGCCTCCCAGATAAGCTAATCTCCGACAGAGACCCAAGGTTCACTTCCCAATGATTCCAAGAACTAGGACGAATCCTCAGAATCAAACTAGCAATGAGCACCACCTACCACCCACAAACCGATGGAGAAACAGAATGGGTAAACCAAGAAATCGAAGTCTATCTACGGATGTTTTGCTCCAATAACCCTGAAGACTGGAAGCGCCTCTTACCTACAGCAGAATTTGCGAACAATCAGAGGATGCACTCAGTACAGAAGAACTCCCCATTCTACCTTATGATGGGCTATGAACCAAAAGCGATCCCTCTCCCTTATACCAAAACTAATGTACCAGAACTAGAAAAAGGATAGTTCTCCTCCAGAGAGCACGAGACGAAGCACTGGCCACCCACAAACTCGCCAGACAGATGGTTTCGGAATGAGTCCACCAAAACTTCTCCTCATTCAAACAAGGACAGAAGGTATGGCTCGAAGCAAAGAACTTAAAAACCCCCTACCCATCTAGGAAACTGGCCCCAAAATGTCAAGGACCATTCACAATAAAAGAGGTTCTCAATCCATTGAACTACTGACTAGACCTCCCGAGACAGTGGAGAATACACCCGGTCTTTCATGCCGCTCTCCTCACTCCTTACTTCAAAACCGACACCCATGGACCAAGCTTCTCAGAACCACTGCTGGACCTTGTAGAAGGAGAAAAAGAATATGAAGTAGAAGCACTAGTTGTGCACAAAAAGAAGGCACGAGGATACCACTACCTAATAAAGTGGAAGGGTTACCCAACCTCGGAAAATTCCTGGGAACCAGAACGGAACCTCTCTCATGCCAAGGAACTATTAACAGACTATAAAAGAAGAAAAAGACTCTAACAAA
>QLOK01002473.1:2295-14594 GCA_003313805.1 Tricholoma flavovirens
ATCTGTACCATGTATATTTCATTCATTTAACAGCCCAGACAAGTTGTAACTACATACCACAAACTGCAACCACAAACTGCAAACTAATACAATGCACTTTCGTTTTGGCCATATCTCAGTCAAATCTTGACGAAATCTCTTAAAAATTGGATCACACCCCGGGGGGTTACAATGTGTATCTTCTGATTTAACGGTTAAATGTTCCGGGTAATATCTGTTGAGATAAATATAGGTTATATAGTATGACAAATTTCACAACAAAAAACCGGTCTTAACCAGTCTTTTTTCGGTCTATTAACCACAAAAGACCGGTCTTAGTCAGTCCGGTTAGGTCCCCCCAATATCTGGGTCAGTCCTAGACCGGTTACGGTTACGATCTAGCCATAGTAGGGTCAAAAAACCGAACCAGACTGGACCTTAAAACACTACTTAAATGGCTGAAAGAACAGTGGGTTTCAATACTGTGAGGGTTTCACAGTGTTAACCTCATGTTGGTTGCTATTGGACTGACAGTCAGGCTAGGCATCTTGCTTGTTATAACACATCCCATCCAAAGCAGATGATGCACTGGTGGGGTATTTAGCCTCTAACCCACCCACTATCCATTCTCGGAACCTGCAGTTTCTCATCATCTTTGATGAATGTCTTTCATTTGTATTTTTTAAACCACGACATTGTACATTGTACTCCACCATGGTGACACACTTGTGTCTTTCCTCTCATATAGTCCTTGTCATTTAAGATAATGAGCTATTATCCTAGCTGACCCAACTCTCCCCCACACTGACATTTCCATATGAGGCAACACTTTCCCAGTTGACAATTCCAAACATACAATGGATATTCCCACTGTCTCATGTTGATCAATGTTCATCAGTCAACCACCACCACTCTTGATGTTGCTGCCTCTCACCTCCCACCTCCCCCTACTGCCACCACCACCCTGTCAACCCACATCCACACTCCTCCAATGCTTCTTGCAACAACAACAACAGCAACCTCATGCAACAAATGGGCCCAAACAATGTCCAATGTCATTTGGGCCAGGTAAGAACACTGAGAAAGGTACCATGGCCCCCACAATGACAGCGACATTCCACTACCATGGAAACACTATGGACAACAAGAGTGATGGGACAAGACCAGGAAACACAGGAACAATGCCTTCAGGACAATGAGGACAACAGAAACAATGGCAAGGGACAACAGCACAACAGGAGGAGTACCAATGACAGGGCAGTAGCAGCAGCATCAGGGAACAACCAGGCAAGGGTGACACAAATGCCAACAACCCACCACCATCACCACCACTGCTGCCGCCACAGTATTTGTGGCTTGCTCAGGGGGGATTCTTGCTTTTCCCTCCTGTGATGGTGAGAATGGGATTTGGCCAGTTTGCCATCACATGAGGATGTCCTGTCATTTATAAAAATCCTTGGCCTTGATCCATGACTGTGTTTGTTGATTTCTAATTTCTTCATGAGGGTTATGCCAACCTTCCTAAGCTTGGCTTCATGCTGGGACTGTACATTTGGTATTCCTGTCCATTGGGCTGGTATGGTGGAGTGATGATTGTAATGATCCATGGTCTTCATTGTGGCTTCCAGTGCTTTTCCTTCCAATATGAAATCATCAACAGTGTTGGCCTCAGGAGTGAGGCCATTCTTGAGCATCTTGGTATGCATTTCCTTAGGCAATCCATGGAGGAATGTATCCATGATGTTGTATGCCTCAGGATACACTGACATGTTCTGCACATGGTTCAGTAAAGTGATTTTATAACCCAATGATCACATCCTCAAAGGTCCAAGCAAGCTGGCTGTGATTCACATGTACTACATGATGGGAGTACCATCGCTTTGCTTCACCAGCTAGAAATTCAGGAATGCACAGTGTACATTCCCAATCATGGTCCACACCTCCATACTGAATAGCTTCTAACATTACCACTAAGCTGATGAGCCAGTTTTCCAAGTCTGAAAACTTGGGCAATCCATGGTATAGCCCAACAGCGCTGGGGTCAGCTCTGATCTTGATCTGTACAGATAGGTGTTTGCAGCATAATCAAAGTAGTCAATCATGCATTTGCAGTTGATGATGTTCATTGGTTGCTTGTATGCCAGGTGTGTGTAACCTGGCTCGATCCACTGGAGGCATTGAGTAGCCTCTATGCAAGGGCCATTGGTTGTTTGGTAAATCTGGGTTGTCCCCTTCAGGATCACCTCTTCCACCACCAGGTGGCTCATCATCACCACCTCCACCTCCAGATGCACCATAGTGGGGATGGTCTTGGCTGGGGCAGTGTGGCACAGGTGGCACAGGTGGCTTGTCCAGGGGACGTGGATGACTCCTATTGCTCTGGTCATTGTTTCCATCACCACCAGGGTCATCAGGCGCTGGGGCCTGCCTTGCCATGCATGCATAGCATGGGTCCTTCATATCAATTGGGTGGTGTGTGTTGAAGATTATCCCTTGATTGTCATACCATGACAATCTATAGGTTTCCAAGTCCTCATTCTGAAGCTGTTGGTATACAATCTGGTCCTGGTGGTTGCTGGCCATGGGTATGCATGTGTTGTGGGGTACTTGGATTGTGGGTCCAGATGTCTCCAATGTTCCTTGTGCAGTGGGGTGCCCAGAGGCTGTATCCTTGGTTTGGTCCTCCTGCTGGAAGGGCATTGATCTGGGCCATTGCATTTTCCACTACAGGGTCGGAGAGTGAGGGCTGGTCCCAGTCCCATGGTGAGAGGGGCATCCTGGCTTCCTTGGGCTCCTGTTTGGGTGCTTGAGGTGTGACAAACTGGTCAAGACCCATAATGTCCTTAATGTTCATTACTGATGGTGTAGAGGCACAAGAATCTGATTTCTTTGCTGCTATGCATTTTGAGATGAGGGCACCAAAGATGTCCAAGTACACAGCTTTGTACTCAGATGATGCCAGGTCAACCTTCTTCTTCAGGAGGGTCAAGACCTCCGTTGTCTGGCTGTGCACTACCTTCTGAACCTTCAGTCATAGGCGGTTGTTCATGTACAGGCAAGCATCCCATATCATATCTTCACAGCAGTGCAATACATCCATCGGGTCCTCCCATAGCTCATTCTCTTCATCAATCAGTTCATTCCAACCTGCATCAAGATTGATGGTCTCGATGATCAGTCTCAAGCACACCGGAGTGCGGGGCAGGTGGAGGCCCAAGGCAGGAGAATGATGCCCAGTTTGGGCTTCCAGGGTTTTTGGGAGTTGATGCAAGGATGTGAATGCTGGTGCCAATGGAAAATGAGGGGGCTGTTCCATTTGGTGTTCAGAGGCAGACAGCAGTGTCAGGTTAGACACATGTCTGCCCATTGTCCATTGTCCAGTTCCCTGGGTCTTAGGCAGTTGTGTAGCAGTCCTGGTTGGTACTGGTATGGCTGATGGTGGCACGCTTGCTGCCGTTTTCGATCCTGGTGCTATCCCCGGAGCCTTGAGAAAGTCCACTCTGGGACTCTCGCCTAACTTCGACACTCCTCCAATGGTCCGTTCAGGCTGTCGAGGCAGTTTTTGTGATGTAGAAGGAAGTTGTCCACTTCCTTCTTGTGTTGCTTGCTGTGTAGCCGTCGCCATCATCATTGAGTCTTGACATTGAGGTCTTCGCGACGTTGTTGATAGTTTTGGTTTGATGTCCTAAAAAGGAAATTTTCGGAATAAGCTTCGCAAAAAGAAGTTGAAGGGCTGGGTGGGGTGGATAATGAAGTCAGCAAACTAATTGAGATCAAAAACAGGGAAGAGATATGGTATAACCCCCAGGAGAGCCAGGAGAGTGGTTGGTTCAACTTCCTAAAAAGGAAATTATCGAAAAGCGGTCTAAAAAGGCTCCTAGAAGGGGTGGGGAGGCCAGATAATGATTGAAGCTAGTCAGGAAGAGTATCAAGCAGGTAAAAGAGAGGGTTTAGTTCCCCAGAAAAGCCAGGAGAACAATAGCCCAGTAACAGTGTTGAATGACGAGCTGGCAGTGAAGTTAGGGATATGAGTCCTCTAGTTGACTATGGCTAATGCCTCTAGTCTCAGGATAGTGGGCAGGCAGGCCCAGACGTCCAGAGATGATGGAGAGTGAGAGAAGAGAGGCAGCAGAGATAAGCTGAGAGCACAGATAGCAGATAGCTGGTGATAGCAGATGATAGCCAGAAGATTCAAAAAAATGTAACAGTTGTTACTAGCTGAAGACTACTGGAGACTTACAGTGCACAAAACAGAATCAGATCCAGTATATTGGCTGCTGTCTAGTGCGTCGTATGTCAAAAGTGTCTACCAAAAACACATATAAACAACATGAACATCATGATATGTGATCATGTTATGTCATGCTATGGAAAAAGCCAGTAACGGTAGAATGGGGCCCATGGGTATACACCGTTACAGACAATGAGGAGGGACCACCACCACCAAGAGGGACGACAATGACGATGAATGGGGCATGAATGAGGGGCGGCACATACAGGGACACTGACGAGAAGCCCACCAGCGAGGAGTGGCTCACACGACGGCGTCGGGGGAAGGGATGACAAGGATGAAGGACACCAATGTGGTGGGTCAAAGACAGAAACCCACGAGACGACCAACAAAGCAGACAGGGACAGGGACGACGACAGCAGGACACCCTCCCCACATTTTGTGTAGGGGTGGTTTTTTTTTCTTCTTTTTTCGGTTTTAGTTAATATTGCTGTCCTGCCCTTACATTTGCATGAGGCGGGGGTTAGTTTTTTATGTATATAATTGCATAGGTTAATTAATTACAGCAAAACTCAAAATGATAAGTATTTGACCAGATTATGTTGAGCTCGCCTCAAAAAGTTATTCTTCTGACTGTGTGAACAACCTTCCTTTTTTGGATGTCAGTGTGGGAGAGAGTAAGGGTACTTTATTATATCACCGTGGTCTAGACTTGGAATCCTCAGCCTCTTCTTGTACTTAGATCTTGCGGAGAAAGCTTGTGCCATAAGTTTGCCCAAGTACAACTTGAACACTTTTGTCGACATGTGTTAGTGAACTTGAAGCTAATGCCACTGAATGACCCGCATGTCCAAACTATTAAAAACTTGAAACACGACCCACACAGTGCAGTCACGCGGCCTCCGCGCAAAAATCGTTCCCCGGACCCTGCTACTTGTCCAATGCCGCCAACGACCACACAGCGCACAATTTACTGCCCGGGTAAGGTCTCACATAGCATCGTACCACATCACATTATGGTAGTAGTCGACTGTACGATGAATACATCATTCTATCTAAGCACGTAACGATCTGCCAGTGTAATTACCACTACCAACTAACCACCAAACAACCAACCAGCACACCTTACAAATCCAAGCCAATCCGCAACCCCCCAGCCCACATCAGCGCATACCAAAGTACAAGCACCACCGGCACCCCCACCGTAGCCGCCATACCAAGCACCCTATTCCGGCGTGCCGTATCCGACGGGGACCACCACCGGATTTCTGACCATAGGAGGGGGCTGAAGACAACGCACGCGGTCCAGAACTGGTTTTTTTTATAAAAAAAAAAGAGGCGTTAGAGTGGTGTTGCGAATAGATGAATTGGGGGAATAAACTTACGACATGGATGCTTTTAACGAAGAGACTTGGGTATTGGTTGATTGTGGGTGTGGCATAGATGGGTTTCGAATGCCCGGCGTCGTTGTCTTTTGCGTGTCCGTTGTTGTAGGGTGGAGAAGCAGGGATGGGGTGTGGGTGGGTGAACATGACCCAGATTGCGTAAAACGCGACTGCGAAGAAGTGGCCTGCGAGGAGGAGAGGGGATGGTGCGATTCTGAGGATAGGGGCGGGACAAAGGTTAGAACGCTACGGTGCACGGCAGGAAAGTGAGGCTAAGCGTACCCAGAAAGCAGAGAGACAGGACCGTTTATACATTCCCCGCCGCGCTCGAAATATTTGAAGCACCCTGTTCTTAGAACTTCCAGCTCTTCATCTATAAAGTACGTCAATCATCTGCACGAACCAAAAAAAAAAAAAGGAAAAATCCAACCCACCATCAGCACCGAATAAATCATAAAGCGCAACGCTGAGAATATTTATCGTAGACGCCATAGGCTTCCTCTTCCAATGCCACTTGGCCAACACCTCACGCACCTTTTCCCAATCCCCAAACGACCCCTGGGGTAGTTCACTAAACAACTGTCGTAGCATCACGACGTCGTTCAGGGCGACAGTCATACCACCCCCTGTGAGGGGATGCCGCATGTTCCAGGCATCCCCTAGGAGGAACACCCCTGCTTTGGACCCGGAATGCGAAGTGGCGCCTTGGGAGACGGCCGGCAGGAAAGAGTTGGGCATGCGCCTTAGTCTGTCTTTCGATAGGGCAGTTTGAACGGGGAGGTGAAGGGCTGTTGGGAGCTGCGGGACGATGTTAGTTAGGATATGGCCCTAGGGTTGTTGGTTGTCGTTAGTTAGTTATTGTTACCATTAAGATGGTAAAAGTATGTACCTTGAGGTCAGATGGTAGAGGCATCTTCACATCGACGAGCATCCGGGTATCGTGTTCTCCTATTTGGTATAACAGCACAGGGCCGTATCCCTTGATCAACGCAACAGTCCCATGCTGCGGAATGGGCAGCCTCGCATCCTCAAGCACGGCGCCTACAAAGTGGCTTTTCGTGGTCGATTTGGCCATGGCAGAACCCATGACCGCAGTTCTGAAATTTGAAAAGCAGCCATCGGCGACGACGACTAGATCGGCGAAGAACTCTTCCTTGACAATATCTGAGCCAGCGTCGCCGTTACTACTCACTTCCTCAAGTGGCACGTTCGTCTTCCTCGAGGCACGGACACCGACCACCCTCCGCTCACGTTCAATGAGCTCGGATACAGCCGCCTCGACCATATCCACGCCTTTGGCCCTCCCCGCCGCCTCCCTCAGTCTCATGATAAACCGCCCATGGTGGAAGCTACGGCCCTCATGTGTACCAGGGTACGGAATTTGTACCGACCTCCCACTCTCTACGACGCAGTAGCCGTGTACAGGTATAGCGTCGATGTCGTCGACACAAGATTCAATCCCAAGCTTTCTTAGGGCGAGAACCCCACCGGGTTGTAGAAGCTCCCCGACTATACGGTCTGGTTCAGATAAGGATCGTTCGAGGAGAGCTATTCGGAGGGGCTTTGAACGGGGGAGGGTTGAGAGTGCATGTGCGAGAGCACAGCCTGCGATACCGGCGCCGACGATGAGGACGTCGTACTGGGTGTTGTGCATGAGGGAGATGTGCCAGCTTATCGTAAGAGAAACCAAGGATGAAGCGAGGACATGATTTTTATAACTTTTCAGGGTCGCTTTTGACAGACAGAGTGTGGTCTGATCTGCGTGTCCGGCGTTTGCCGCTTTTCTTCGGCTGCGTCAACCAAGCGAACTGCCAGTGAATGCGCTAACTTTCAATACTTACAGTGCACTTAATGTAGAAAAATCTTCCTGCGCGCCCGTGCTCACTTCGTGCATATCACATTAGTAAACTGGCAAATTAATTTCCCGGTTTCCACTAGTTTTTGTTGATTTTCAGGTTTCCGAGAACTTGGATACCCAGAAACCAGGAAACTCGCACCACCCTAGTATCATTCCCATCCGTTTTGGTGAGATCTTATCTTATCTCAGCGGAGATGTGGCGGAGATTCAAAATCACATCAGTCACGGTAACCTGCCTTTTGCGGCAACTTTCATGTTGTGTCCTCTCGACTTGAAGTTGTTCACTGCCCATCAATGGCACACATCTTTTCTTCTTCCTAAAAGTATTAGACAATTGTGTGTATTGCAAAGTATATAATACAGATACTACTATATACTACACTTGCAATGAAAGAATAAAACTAAAGAGAACCCTCCATGTGTGCAAAGGAGGGAGTTGGCAGATCTGGCACACAGGTCCATTTTGCATCATGCACCTGTCTTGCATCACATATTGTTGTCCTCACTTGTGTTTGGCATTGTCATTGTCAGTGTTGTTCCCTCCTGGTGTCATCATCACTGTGCTGTCCACCTGGTCAGCATCATGGTCAGCATTGTTGGTGCCATGCAGAGTAGTGTGGGCACCCACGATGCATGTAGAGGCCTGTGGTGGGGTGGTGGGGTTATCATTGTTGTTGGCATCATAGTCATCTGTCTCACTTGTTAATGCTGCAGTTCATTCCATGTGTCCATCACACCATGCCACCCTGCAAGCAGTGGCAGCAGGTACTGGGGTGCATCATCCTGGGTCTGTTAGTGGAGGTCAGGAGCAGGTCAGGGCTGTGTACCTTGCAGGTGCCCTCATGACACCACCCTGGGGTCATCCTGACCCAAAACAACAATCTCACATCCCATTGGGATGGGGAGGAGGGGATGGGTGAATTCAGGGTGGTGTGTCATTGTAGAAAATAATCTTGGTACCTAAAGTTCAGTAAAAACATTTGTTAGTTAAAAGGAAAAGAAGTAATCAAAGCAAACACTGAACAACTCGCAAGCAGTTCTTCCTGTTCCTCTTGTGTAGATTTATTATTGAAACAACCAGCTTGAATAACTTTGTTGTCAATGTCTAGCTTGTAATGCACATGCTGGGACATAGCCTCAAGCTTGCCAGATCTGTGGACAAGTTTATCATTGATGACACCACTAGGGCTGACTTTATCTTCACTCTTGAACAAGAAATGGGGCTGGCAGATCTTTTGAAGTTGCATGAGCTTGTTACTCATCCCTTGACACCTCCAGACTTGCAACCTCACATTTCACACCTGGCAGGCATGTAAGGGTCCAGTGATGGTGTATTTCAATGTTCATGGCCATTTACAAGAGGAGGAACATGAATTGATAACCAAAGAGCTGGATGAGAATGGGTGGAAGCCCATAGGAAAGCCCCCAGAGCACAAACTGAGCATGAAGTTGGAAGAGTGAGATTGGCACTAGTTGTTACATTTTGTCACAGTTGTGACCACCAGTAGTTTCACCTACCAAATGCACCAGACATTGTAGTGAGTTCTCTGCACTGTATTTTGAACCTCTGACACATCTCCACAGAGATAAGATAAGATCTCACTTCAATGGATGGGAATGAGACTAGCACCACCCTACACAAAGTACCAAAGTGCTACCTACACAGGTTGTGCAGCTCCTCCTGATAGCTGCGCAATGTCTGAATATATTCATCAATGGGTGTCCCCTCTGCACATTGAGACCAGAATAATTTTCATCATGCCTGGACTATTCGCAATGCCCCTTGAGTCTCCAATAACAATTTCAACATACCCCATGCTTCCTCCACACTTGTTGAACTCACAACATACACCAACATCTTGTTGGCCACCCTTAATTGGATCACAGATAATGCCGTCCTATCCTTCTTATGCCATGCTGGTTGTTGGGCTGCATCTGTTGGTAGAGTAGGCAATCCATCAACATAATCCCACAAGTCTGGCCCCATCAAAATATCCATCATTTGATTGTTCAAATGGTGTAATTTTCGGCACTTGTCAAGGGCTCAATACAGTAAACATTTGTGTGTGTCAAGGCATTTGAAACATTGGCCATCATGCAAAATTTGATCCAGGTGTTATTGGTTTTGAGTTTAAGTGTGAGCAAGAAAATTTAGTTAAGGCCAGGGCCCATAACCTGTTGATAATGAGAGGACTCAATAGAGTAAAACAAACTTTGTTAGGTAGCTAACTATGTACATAGAACTTTTATACTAAATGTTGCAAGCATTGCTCAGTAAGCTAATCAGTAAATAAATATCAGCATTATAAATAGTTGTGGCTATGTGATCACTGCCATGTTTGGCTATCAGCATCAGTGTTGATTTCAACAGTTCATGCTACATTGAGCCCAGGAAATGCCTTGAGAGCTTGATGCATTGCATGGCTGTGCAGCCATGTCATCATGTATTGATGACATGCTTTCCTTGAGTAACAACAAGTTAGGGTCTAGGACCCTATCATAAAACCCTCATAAACATAAGAAAAAGTCAAGCCTCATCAGACCTGACCAGTTGTACATGTTTTCAGAGAGGCTAGGCTTGAAAACTGATGACTGACATCAACCTGGACTGGCCCAGTGTATGGAAGTCCCCCAAAATCATGATGAGCACAATTTTGGGTGTGTGACTCACCTGACCACTGGATCCACTGCTCCTGGAAGCCTGCAACACAATGAACATGGTGTTATGCTTACCATGGAGTCGAAACACAAGGTCTTGAGTACTTCATGTCAATGATCCAAGATGGTGCAACAGCAAAGTTATGCCACTGTGCCATTGCATACCATTGACACTGATGCTCATGGAACCATTAATTCTAGTACCATGCCAATGCTGTCAGCCAGCTCTTTGCCATCCCCAAACTGGGAAACAAAAAAGAGTGAAATTCCTGTATTGATGAACAATGGAGGAAATAACTTGGCTAGCAATCTATGTGTGCTCAGGAAGCCATCAAATTGAGAGTTTGGGCTACCTATGGCATAACTAGTACACAGCACAGGCTAGCTCTATCTAAGACTGCCAATAATAATATTCAGACAATTATTCTCATCTCTAACCAAGCCTCTTGTGTTTGCAGCAAGAGGGAGGGTGGGGCCTGTAGTCATCAAGAATGAAATGAGAACCTACCCCACTCATGTTTGCAGTGAGAGAGGGGGGGTGGTGCCTGTAGTCGCTGAGAATGAAATAAGAACTTCCCCCTCTCGCATTTGGAGTGAGAGAGGGGTGCTGCCTGTAGTCACCGAGAACAAAACAAGAATCCCCCTCTTGTGTTTGGGGTGAGGGAGGGGTGGTGCTTGTAGACAACAAGAAAGGAATGAGACCCCCCTGCTTGTGTTTGCAGCAAGAGAGGGGGGTGGTGCATGTAGTCACCAAGAATGGAATTAGAAACCCCCCCACTCGCATTTCCAGTGAGGGAGGGGGTGGTGGTGGCCGTTGGTAAGACCACCTCGCGTCTAGTACTCGGAAAAAACCCTATAGTTTTTGCATTGCACATAGGAACATCTACGAACAGTTTGATCGAACTTCGAATGCATTCTTGAGCAATATAGAGCGATATTGAGCCATTCAAAAGTCCTCATACTCGACATCAAACATTCACAGGAGCACACACATGTCGTTTGACCATCTACAACCATCGTTTGACAAATATCAATCATGTTTCAAATGTTCAATCAAGCTCAAACAAACATATTGAGGTCTTGAACTTTTCGAACTATTTAGAATGAGCTTGAACTTCGACAATCTTCTTTGAACCTCTTTTAACCCCTTTGGAATATCTTTCTCACATCTATAGAGTCTATCCGAATGATCTATGAACATCTGCAAACATCCCAAACATCATTGATCAATCTTGCAAATCTTTGAACAAACTTCAAACATACTTCATGCACCTTGGCAGCCATTATCCCATCATCAGACACTCATACCGCACCCCTGCACCTTGCGACATTGTTTGACAAGCCTATTGCATGGAGAACAATAGATAAGATTGTTATTTGAAGGACATGAGAAGTATTCTCAGATATTTCAAACTCCTCAAAGGGAACATGAGTTTGTACCTTTTGATTTCACTTTGTTTAC
Organism: Tricholoma flavovirens; assembly: GCA_003313805.1. Classification (NCBI taxonomy): domain Eukaryota; kingdom Fungi; phylum Basidiomycota; class Agaricomycetes; order Agaricales; family Tricholomataceae; genus Tricholoma; species Tricholoma flavovirens. The sequence continues at coordinate 13,869 of QLOK01002473.1, forward strand.
CTCCTTTTTGCATCAATTCTTCATTTACCCATAGTTATTAGCCCCTTTTGATCATTACAGCCTGCCTCATGTTCAACACATGGGCACTTTCCTTTTTAGGATTACTTTTCATATGTCATATATACTTTGTATTACATACTGTAAAAGAGAGAATCCCATCGCATTATCATCCCAGTAGTCTGATTCAAGAGGCTGTACTCTTGAGTCCAAGTATTTCATTCTAGTTCAAAGTTTTGCAATATCATCGCAAATGTCCTCAATATTTTATTGAACCTCTGTATTGAGCCCCTTGTCCCTTGCTTATTCTGTGCTATTATCATATTCCCCTCACTTTTGATCCCATCATCATCCTCTGATCATCTCTCCTCTGATCAATCCCATCCTCATAATCCAATTGAGCTCAATATTTGATTGAATGCTCTATATTTGATTGAACACTCGATATTTGATTGAATGCTCTATATTTGATTGAATGCTCTATATTTGAATGCTCGATATTTGATCGGGCTCACAATATTTCATTGAACACCACTCGTTATTCCTCCCATTCCCCCGCCATTGAGTCCCCCAACCTTGACCTAGGTCCTGAAGTACAGTACCACCTCACTACCTTCCTCTAACCTGTGTTGCACCATATGAAGCCTTTTGTAGGGTTTTGTTGTGGGTTTCCTGGTTGAGTATTATCACCATCATTGCCCAGAAAAACATAACAGACCCCTCCACTCG
>QLOK01002478.1:0-15358 GCA_003313805.1 Tricholoma flavovirens
TAGGTTTCGCTGGCGTTCGTTCTCTAGAAAGCTCATTAACTTTACAGGCACTTATGGATACTCTGCTGGTACGCAATACACTGCGAAAAGGGATGAACAATATGACTCGATACGAGGTATGGACGTCTTTAAAGATAGTCTTGAAATCACCCTTGATAAACCATCATGTTGTACAGACAGATATAGATTCTATCTGGATGCTGAAAGGCCCAAGGATCGACCAACCGGTGACCCAGAACAGTGTGCACCTGCATATACGACGAGAGATACATACGGACGCCAGGCCCCCTTCCCAGACTTCCTGTGTGGTTGACACAGTTGAAGAGTCCCGCGCTCCTACCATGGAAGGTTTGGCATGAGCTCCTCTGACAATCTTTGCTTGCAGGCCTGTCTTTAGACACTAAAGTCGAATGGGTCAGGGCTTATAGATACTATAATATCTTTAATGTTTGGCAATTAATCATCTTTCGCGCTCCTTCGTTCGCCAGCGGTAGTGAACAGAAGGCTGCCAGTAAATACCATCGCAGCACCAATACCCAGTTGTGCATTCCACCCACTTCCAAACCACCACACGCTGAAACAAAGGCTCAGCGCTTTCCGAGTAGTCAATACTATATTAGTTGATACTGAGGATACTTGCTGTTTGAAAATTGTATGCATAAGCGGGAGTTATGCTCTACAACTATCATTATAGACCCACCGAGGATAATCTATTTACGCCAGATACGCAGACCAGCTGGGACACCAAGTTGCCTCCCAGAATCAGGAAGGAAGCAAGAGCAGAAGATCCGTTTACGCGAGAGAGACTCCAAAAGCCTTGCTTGATGTCTGAAATGAGGAACAGAAAGATTGGAAGAGAGAGGAAATGCTTGAGGATGCGAATGTCAAGCGTCGTCCCGGATTGTAATCAATTATACATACTGTATAGAATACTCCTTCTCTCCAACAAGGACCATACTTCTTGTACGTCCGTTCTTGCAATACTCCCAAGAACCCGGTCAAAAACAAGGAAACAATAAGCATACCAATTCCTATCGTGTATTGTCGCAAATCTTCTGATGACCGAACAGAACGGGACTTTGAAGAAGATGCGGAAGGTCTTGATATGGTGGCGATAACAACACCAGCAGAGACGAGGGCAACACAAGTCTAATTACTCGACCATTAAGAGATAATTTAACTCCTGAGCAAGTGTCTCACTATTTGCAAAATCGAGTACCGTTTCTTGAGAAAGACGGACCCAAGAAGCATGGATATTCCCAAACCTGAAACCGTCATGTAATAGCCATAAACCATACATCATTCCAATGTCACATACCAGCGGATCGGAATACGATAAGTATAGTCAATGGAACGTTATAAGCAAACGCCCAATTATTTAGTAAGGAACCCGTGGTCAACACAAGTACTTGTAATGCCCATTGCTTCAAGGGCACCTGCGGTGGTTTGAGTCGTGGTAGACGATGATTCGGTGCAAAGGAAAGGAATGATGGCAATGAATGGGTGGTGATGAATAACATTTGAGAGAAGGTAAGCGCAGAGCCTGTATAACCGAATATCAGCGGAGGACTTCATAATGCAGCAAGAGCGGACGCACCAATACGTGGATTAATTATTAATAGCTGTTCATAGGCCCACACATTCCTGTTAATATTTAGATCACAGGTCAGCTAAGTATCTTGTGGAGAACGCACGTGCAACAGCCACCCAGCACCATCGACAACATCTAACACAACCTATGAACTCAGAGGTATTGAAAGCCGAGCCAGCAAACTCACCGTGTAGTAGTCGAACAGCATAGGCATCATTTGTGAAGCAGATATACCTGAATCTACACGTTTCCTCACATTGTTTTGGGGGTGTAGATTCCGGTGGGCCTGTTTCGATCCATCGAGTTCAAGTTGCTGTGCATTCTTTCGCTGCACAACCATTATAAAACCAAGTAACAGGGAGCAAAGAGAGCTTATGGCCGAGCTCGTCGTCTATAAGTTCTTCATTTCTATGATGACCAAAGCAAAAGAGAGTTGTGCTGTGTGCATGTCGTGGCAATCACTGTCTTCCGAGTTGGTCACCGTGACGGTCCGAACAGCCTCGGATCTCAAAGTTGTGTATTATTTATGGACTCAGTGAAAAATCGTATCCACTTTCTATGTTAAAATTGCTGAGAATCTCAACCTCATATACACCATTGCCCACTTCCCAGCCGCATCCCGACAGTCTACTCGACATATATTTTCCACTTCTTCTATCATTTCTCTTGTTTCTTCATCCGAGAACCCCGAAAAGAAGGAGTGTCGAGCGAAAACATGTAACCATCCACGAAGCCCTGTTGGGAGGGGTGTTATTCGCGGAGTGAGAGAGAGCTGTACTGGCTGAAAGGATGCAGCAACCAAGAGCTGTGTCCATCATAAGTTGACTTCAAATATCTCATCGAACTTTGGAGCTCTCCAAACCTTCACGTAATCCTCCATGGAAGGGAAAAACCAAGGATCGCGTGGAGTAGGGTCATACCCTCGAGACCTTAAGACATGTTGGAGCGCCAACCTGACTCCTGCAAGCTGATAATCAAGATCGAGAGTCCCAGTGCAAGGTCAGCCGACGGACCGATACAATTCATAAAGCCGCCCATTTCTCCAACGAAACGTCCGCCTTTCTTTAACACCTTCTTCGCGCTCTCCAGAACACCTGCAGGATTCCTCTTACACCAGTGTATGACTGAGTTGCTAAATACCGCGTCAAACCTCTCAGCCAGCTCAGGGATGCCACTTGGGGAGTCCAGTGACTCTATGTTAGCTATATATGCGTTTTCTAGCCCGTTGGCTTTGGCTCGAGCGATCTGAAAAAGCTTAGTTCAAATTCTTATCGCCCTGATATTACTTGCCATGCTTTCACTGAAGTCAAGGCCAACAACCAGACCACCTGTAGCTCCTTCGACGCGCTTCTTGATTTGTAACGTTACCTCTCCACTTCCGCACCCGAAATCGATTATGCGCTCTCCAGGTTGTGCAGAGAGAAGCTCCAGAACAGGTGCAGTGAATGCGGGAGAGTACACGAACGGTGTGTGTTTGTTATAAAGCGATGCTGACCAGCCTGAAGCATCTGAGATATCTGAGACTGCAGGATTTTTCTGGATAGGTCTTAGAGACTCGGAAGACATGGTACTGGTGGCCGTGATAGCGTTGCGTGAACTGAAATAAAGTAACTTCGGCCGAAAATATGCCGATGGACGTTGACGAGTCCGACTACACCAAAAAGCACATATTTTCCGAAACTGGAAGTTCATAGCATATATTCCTGCCCTGTCCGTTATACGGTGAACCGAAAATTCAAATTTGTGAACATGTTGTATTGTAAGGCGTACGTCACAAACCTCTTTACTGATATAGAAATCCAGACGCCATATGCGGAAGCCATATGTTAATATCATTTCAAATTATTACGGTTACAATTTACAGGTTACAATGTCCCGATCATCAATGAAATGGAAGGATCGATTATTAAACAGTGGGGGCTTTCTCGGTGACTGGTTGAGGAACAGACTCCGTTGCGGAACCATCACCAGGAGCCTGAGCAGCAGACTTATGGCCTGCCGCGATACGGCGTGCTTCTTCGTGTATATCAAGAACTTGCTTGGAGGTGGTGGTGTAGAAGGAGAAAACTTTCTGACCAAGAGGAGACGAGATGGCTTTGGTATAATACTGCACAGTGTGATTAGCTGGCTCAATCGCGAACGGGATAGAAAAGATACCCACATCATGAGCTGTCTTTGATAAGCTTCTCTGCTCGTCGACTGTCCTCGCCTGTTGTGTAGCAGCGGTGACAGTCGAGTGCACCTTGCCTGATATAGTTTGATCAGGGCCCAAAGTGCGGGCTCCAAGCGAGGTGTCGAGGGAATGGAAATAGTCGAGGAAGCGTTTCGAGATGCCTTGTTTGTCTACAACGTAGGCCGGTGAGTGTCAGAAATGGTGATTACAATTACAGTGGGTGGCCCTTACTGTCAATCTCGATCGCTCGCTCCAGTATGTTGTCAGAAAGAACGTAACCTTTTGCCAAGTATTCAGCAGCAACTGTGACACCGAATCACCAATTAGAAATCTGTAGATTGTTATAGCTCATGTCATAGGCTTACTGCCAGCTCTAGGTTTATCGGATTGTTCAAGCGGGACCTCCTCTTTTGACGGCTCCTCTTCGTTGTGAACCCCATCGGTTGTGATGGACAAACTAGCGCCGTCCAAGGTACCACCATTCAGCTAATTTGGGAAGATCAGCTACGCCACAGTATAGCGTCATATTGCTCACCATCGAAGCTGTTTTGGCTGCTGAAGGCTTCTCGAAATGAATCACAGCACTACCCTTTTCCTTCAAATAATCGATGGAGCTAATCCTACGAAGCGGTAACATTGGCAAGATGGAGATCACGAAAGCCAGTAAAACAGAACAACATACTTTCCACAAAACCTGATGGATGGTTAAGTGAAATTCTGACAAGACTGAGCGATATAGCATACGTGAAGAAGTCATTGAGATGATCTTCGGTGGTTGTGGGGGCGATTCCCGATATCTGTATTGGGTTAGCACCGGTTCTGTAGTTGTAGCTTGACGATACGAACGTTCACTGAGTGGGTCATGATGTCGTCGAAGAAAGATTGGGAGAGTAGTGTCTCGCCGATGACATCACTCTGGGGCTGAGCCTACACGGGCCCGACACGTGATTTCGTGTCACACAAAAAAGATTTACTGGATGTTCGGTTGCGGGACACTGAGATCATGACAGGACATAGCAACAACGTCAGGGAGACCACAGCTCCCTCATTCTCACCCTCATTACGGATTTTATCTTTTTGCGATCTTTTGTATTTTCGGAGTTCGGATTGATGACTCGGACTCAGGTGTCACAGTCTGTGACAGTAGAATAAAATGTATTGAAAGTTATGATCACCTTCGTTCAAAGCCACGACCAAGTGGTGCGGCCAACTTTCGTTTTATAATCCACCCATTACTGCCGCGCAGCACCGTGGTCTTCCCTTAACTTTGTGCGCCGCAGAAGACGTCCTAGACACCTCAGTTTCGTTCCTGCCCTAGGCCTGTGATATCATTACTAGCTTGAAGCCTGGCTGATTAGAATATACAAGTGAGCTATATTCAATTTTTTGAACTTCACTTCGTTTACTCTGCTTCGGGGTAGATTTTGGGGCGACTTTTCGGTGTCGACATCTAGCGGTATACTTATTGTGTGGCGCGTCGAGGTTGTAGTAGGTGTGCCCACTAGTCAATTTTGCCTCTGTTTGTGACACTATAACCCATGTGAGCTTTCAATCAGAACACCTGTATGCTACTAATGAATGTAATATACTGTAGTTCTCTTCGAAAACGGAACGTTATCTCCATGGCGTCCAAAGACCCACTTCATCTCATTCCTAATAAACCGGCCACAACACCAATAGAGATTCCTCGTCGTCGCCGATCAGTCGTATCAAGATATTCTGCGTCCTCCCTTGTGCGGCCGACGTCACCAGACCTTATTTTCGAGATGTCACCTGTTTCTTCTGAAATACCCTCTCCTGGTCACTATGCCTTTAGCTTTGCAGCATCGCAGGAGCTGGAGCCGGAACCCTTCATGTATCATTTCCCTGTGCTTGACGCCCGGCTTCATTCCGACTGTCCGACACGACCGGCATCTACAATCTTGTCATCACCCCCAGCCAACAACCCCTTGATTTCCAGTACGAAGCACCGCCGTTCACCTTTGTCTCAGTTGAACAGTGATGACAACCTGACATTCCCCAGCACGACCACTAAATTCATGTCAACCACGAAAATTACGGGATTTACACCTCCCATGCAACAACCACTTCCTATCCAGACCCCGTTGCCCTCAGTCCGACCTTCGAAGCCTAGACGTCTATCTCCCCCACCTCATAGTTCATCGTATTCTTCATTGCCCTGGATACTTCCTGGGAAGAGCGATATCCTGGAAATGGAAAGCACATCCCTGGAAACTGATCCCAGTGCTTTTGATTTCGAAAAGTACCTAATGCGGCAGATCGAGAACCAGAACCAGAATCCCTTACATTTCCGTCGGTTGTCGCTTGTGGCTTCAATAAAGGGATGATTGCGCTGCCGCCTTCTGTGGGGCTCGTTCATTTGTTCAGCGCGTGGTTCTCTAACCGTTGTCAGATGTAACAATTCCGCTAAGGAATTCCCTAGGTCAATCGACTTGCCCTACAACTAGACTTTCCATCAGCTGCTGCCATGCTGCTGCTTCCAACCTTCCTTTTAATTCTCAGTCTCAACATTGCAATTGTCATTACTACCCATCATTCATCAATACGCATTTCATCTCTCACCGCTCATCCCACCAAACCCGACTATCCCGGCATAATCAATTATACTATATTGTTACAAAGGTCCAGGCTTTGGAAGTAGAGCAAGGCACCTTGTAACACCGGCCGTCGATAACTGTATTGCTTATTTCCCTTAGTGGCGAAGAGCTGACAATATCAACAACTGCATTGGTCATTACTTGCCCCTGAATGTATAATCTATTCCTTCCGAGTTTTCTCCCGGCTAGAGTGAGGACTTCGCCTGAGAACGAAGCACGGTCAAGGTGACGTACAGCCAAATATAGCAAGGGATCGACTATATTGGGTGATAAACAATCTCCCAATCGATCTCAGGGACAGGATTGACGATCTCGTCCGAGTTTTGTTGACACTGACACTCCGGTAACCTTGTTCTGTTTACGCACTTGGCACATAGACAGTTCATAGTCTGATCCTCGGCGGATCAGCCTTCTTTCTTGACATCGTACTGCTAACAAAGAAAGATCAGGTCACAGTGACAAGTCCAAGGGTTTGCAAATGATCGGAAAGAAAATGTCAGCCTGGACTCTCAGGCAGGAGGCAACCCTCATTGTAGTTCTGCAGGGGCCTCGGAGCGACAAGTACGGAAAGTCACAGCGGCCCTGTGGTGAGCAACTTGCGGAGAGAAAATGGGCTAATTAATTGATGCGGAGGCAGGATGGGATACATTAATAGTCCCATGCCTTTCACGGGGATCACTGCATGTTAAGATTTGGTTAAGATAGCAAGATACATGCATTGCATGACATATAGTTACTCATGTGACGTAATCATCATTTGTTCTGTAAAATGCACTGTTCACGAAAGCTGTGGTATTTCACAACATTTGACTTGAACGCTATCACGACAAGCGAGCTCTGCAAGTATGAATGTATTGGCTAACAGGTTATGCCAAATTTAAAATGAACAGTGTCACGGTTGTCGTGCCTTGAAGATTAGATAGAATGTATCACTACACCAGCCGCGCCCGAGGTTTGAGGGGCTTTTCTTTAGTACTACCGTTAAGGCACAGGGACGCATTGCACCTTGTATGTTATCACAGCGCTGGGACAAGCTTTGGAAAAGGTAACCATTATAACGAGCGGTTTCTCCCCGTCCTCACGTTAAGCCGAGCCGCGTATCTCCGACCATATGTGACAGCGTGTAATATCGACCATACTTTGTGGTCAGCATCTCACAACACAAAGAAGTGGGTGGATCAACAATAAGTATAACACATCCATCACTGAATAAGGACCACGCGGAGCAGTGGGAGATTGGGTTGAAAGTCAGAATAAGACATCGGTCGTACGGCGAGCAGACCGTCAGCCTTCGGGGGTAGTATTTTAAGCCTTTTGATGTGAGATGGCATGTACCTTGGCCTGGACGGAGCCTGTCCAGCGGTTGGGGTCGGCTTGGGCGGTGCCACGCCTTCCCCTTTGACAAATCGGTCAGCCCGATAGAACATCGATGAGCTCTTGGGTGATCCATTTGGTGGTACAACCTACAGGAACGGAACCTGTGGTGAATTACAATACAGAAAGGCTGCGGGGCGGCCACAATCAAGAGATCACTTGTGGCGATAGTCAATGGAACTTTGATGGAAAGGTAAGACATGGGGGCAGGTCCTCGACGTGCCGGACCCAGTCACCTAGAAACAAAAATTCGTGGTCCAATTCCATCTTGGCCATGAACGTTCAAAAGAGATTCCGAAGAAAGAGAGTTGGTTTAAGCACAAACTGAAATTGTCACGATCACGTGCAATTCGAACTTCAAGTTAGAGTGCAGAGCCCTTGACGTTTAATCCACATCGACGTTGGGTCAGACCATGGCTGAGGTACAGCCCACCACTGCTCCAGCATGGCAAACGGAGGAACTTCAAGACGAATGGGTTGATCTCGACCAAGAAGACAGTCTCGACACCGACAATCTAACCTATGGCACACGTTCCATTTCACTAACTACTCCTCTTGCCACCCATATACACACTAACAGCGGTCATGACAGCGATCCTTCCAACGCCTCAAACGTATCTCCGGATCCTGTGGGCACATTTTTGGTCCGGGAAGACTTACCCGGCATCCCATTGCTACCCAAGACGCCTGGTCGCAACAAGAAGGGGCTCATAAAGGATTTCTTCAGTCCGCTACCCTTGGAACGTATGTTCGAGCCACCCTCGCCTCCTACTACAACACCCGCGTTGCAGCGATCTGCTGTGGCTTCGCGCCTGTCTCAGTCTAGGCGTCGTGAAGACGAAATAGTAGAGACTGACGTCCCCGATATGGGATCTTTTCATGGACGCAAGGCGAGCCTTGCCTGCAAATTCACCTTCTCAGTACCAAGAGAACGCAGCTTGAATCCACACGGTAGCGGATTTCCACAAGCACAGAGCACACCTAACCCACCTATTGCTCCTAACGAACCTGCAGTAACAACCGATCCCCGCCTCCGTCTTTTCCAATTTCAGTATGACACCTATACTCGGGACCACCTCTCAGCGATGGTGGATTCCATTGCTATCAACACACCTTCTGGGACCGGCACCACCCCTTCGCCCACGACCTTCAGTCACGGCCTGTCGCGCATTACCGAAGTGACGGGTCTAACTGCAAATTTGTCTCACCTGAGGAGCACAAAACGCGTTAAATTGAGCCCCCAAAGCGATTTTTACGGGGAAAATGCGGGCGTTGGGGCTTCTATAGCTCGTCCGAAGACAGCCACGGATTATCTGGGTGAATCTCGAAATCTTATGCAGCAGATTAAACAGGCACGCGATTTCTCAACTATCGCAAGCACACAGCACCCTACGCCTAAAACCGAGAAACGAAAGGATAGTTCTGACCAACTATACAGTCGCGGTATTTGATTGAACGATGTTGCTAATGCACGAAGACTGATGTGTGACACATAGAACCTCTACAACAAGTTCCCTACCTAAATATGCCTGATGCCAATGCTACTTCTACCTCGGGAACTGCTGCTTCCAAGAGCAGTTCATATTCCTCGTCATCTTATCGTCAGCAAGCCGCTGCGTTGATGGCTCAAATAAGGAGTGACGTAAAAGGCCAGAAACGCCTCTTCTCGGGCGAGACTGACGTATCTTTTATTACGACGCATCTGGAGGACAAATTGAGCTCTTTCACTCGCCCACCATCACCCGTCACTGTCGCGGTCCACACTACATCATATCTGGAGGAAAGTAAAGAAAATCAGCGACGCCAGGTTTCTCATCACCGCAGGACATCCTCTGCGAAATCACACAATTCACGACATAAGGGAAGTACACGAAAGTCTATCACCAGCGCAAACTCCATCAACGGCATTAATGGCCCCCTTGTCGACGAAGCATCTAACCTTCCAGGTCAAGATCGTCGGTCTCAAGCCGCTGCTTCAGTAACTTCTCGTCCCCCACCAACTGAAACACGCGTCGCGGTTCAAATTGCACAATCTACACATCTAACGGTTCCAACTAGCCATGTGACCCTACCATCTTATCCTTCGTCCTCCTTGCGCGTAGGCCAGAACGAGGATCTTAACCGTTTTGTTTCTTCCAGTACTGCATCTGGCACAACCCTCACCGCTGGGAGCGCACCATCCTTCGTCAAGCATTCAGGACCCGCTCATATACGTACGATCGCTCCTACCGATCTTCCCCAGTTACCAGAAAGACTTGGGGACATGATGTTCGATAAGGTGATGATGAAGTGGGTTAAGAACACTGCACAAGCAAGGGCAATTGCTGGAGACATGAATGGCGATATTCCCACGGAAGAGGTTAGCGAAGATCCGTTCGGCGACATCGAGAGCTTGCGGGATGATTCTGGTGAGAGGAAGAAGCTCTCTTATCGACCCGACAACTCTGAGGACCAGGAACTGCACGGGGACATGAGTCGGATCGATGAACGGTCAGAACTGGATGACGACGAGGAGATGGAGCTTACTGGCTTCTCGACTGATAATCCCTCAGCGCTTGTGGTTGATGTGATGACAGGCGTGGATGACGATGAGACGACAGACTCTGGAGACGATGACCCTCGTCTCGCAATGGCGGAGATCCATGAAGTCGATTATGATTCTGACGATGCTCTCCAACAACCTGTATTACGAGCTGAAGATCCGAGCCATCCGGCTCCTGTTGCGACGCTAAACATGCACACTCCCCATCGCGGCCATTTGGTTCTGACTTCAGCGACGCCTGTTGTGCGTTCCGCAATGAAATCTCACAGTGCGACACCCACATCAGCATTGAAAGATCCGAATCGCGTCAGGTATCGGACGCCCCAACCAGGCAAAAGGCACCGCCGGTCTGTAAGCTTTTCAGATGGTAAAAGGGATGGCCCTATACGAGGTCTAGTTGACATTACAACGCAAGAAGCGATGGCAGCTGCCTTGACAGCTTCAGGTGGGAGCGGACTCATTCAATCGGCAAGGTCGAGGCGAATAGCAGAGATGATGAATGCGTTGGAGGACTCTGGTTAGTCTTGTATTGTGCATCCATTTGATAGTCTAAATAATGTTTTCACAGATTCGGACGAATCACCTTCAAAAGCAAATAGCGTCTCGAGGCAACTAGAAGTATTGCAGACATTACCTACACGGCGGCCAAGCACGGTTAATGCTAACGATTCTTCACGACGGATGTTTTCTAGGTCTCGCACGCACAAGCTAACTTCGGGAGAAGGCCGTCAGGGGGCGAATGCAACGTTTCTGACAGAGTGTTCCTTTGGCGTCGCCCATGACCGGCTTGTCGAGGTTATTACGGATATTCAACCGTTCATGCCTCACTGGGATGAACTAAACTCCGTCGACTTGTCGAGTAAAAGATTGGAAAGTGTCGCAAGACTCAAGGAATTTCTACCGCGATTAGACGCCCTGAACCTGTGGGTGATAGATACCTTTCCACATTTGATAACGTAATTTCACACCACTAACTGTGATGCTCCAGAAATGACAATCAGCTGGCTTGGTTGACTGGGATCCCTGGAACGGTGAGGACATTATCAATTGCCTCAAATAGGTATGTAGACCAAAGTTTCAGTCCTTTGTAAATTGAGGGTGGTGATACTGAACGCGACCCTGCTGCCAGCCTTACAGGGATCACCTCATATAGTCATCTTCTGAACCTAGAACATCTGGATATCAGCCGAAATGATGTCGAGTCATTGACCCGTGGGTATTCAGTTCTTTTTATATTGCGTAGTCAAATGGACTTTTCATAGAGCTCTCATGCCTGCGGCACTTACGAGAGCTGAAAGCTGATGGAAACAAGATTTCCAGCCTGGATGGGTTACAACGCACGGACAGTCTTGTAAAGCTCAGCGTGGAGGGTAATGTGATTCGGTCAATCGATTTCACACAATTTCGATGGTGGGTGCACACTCTCACTTGGCTTGACCATACTGGGTTTTACGGGTTCCCAGGCACCGACTCGAAATGCTGAACATGAGTCAAAACCGCTTAGATAACATTCTAGGGCTTGCATCATTGCAGGCGCTGGTGGCTTTGAGTATAGGTACGTGCCTAAAAGAAGGGGGACGGAGCTTCATACTAATTAATATGGCCGGCGGTGATAATCAATTTATTCACATGGGACACAGATAACAATGACCTATGTGAATTGGCGCTGGAAGGCAATATGGCGAAGCTACGAATACTGCGCGTCAGTGGCAATCGACTCCATCAGCTCCGTGTCGCCACCATGCCCAATATTCGCACGCTATATGCGGATAACAATTCACTTTCCACTCTAGTAAAGGTAGACCGCTTAACCAAGGTGGAGAACCTGAGTCTGCGGAATCAGAGTGGCAAAGGATTGCAAGTATACTTCTTTGATGATCTGATAATCATCCTAATATAGTGTACTTTAGGAACGTTTTGACCCGTGATGTTCGCGATGTAAAGCGACTGTATCTCTCTGGTGCGTAGGATGCAGCCGTTCACTCGCGTCGGTGGGGGGGTAAGAGGAAAGCTAACTATAGTTGTAGGGAATCCCCTGAAGCACGGCTTTCTAACAGAGCCGTGTTACAATTTGGTCTACCTGGAACTGGCGGCATGTCGGTTGACCTCATTGCCGGATGAGTTATCGAAACTTGTTCCGAATGTTCGAGTATTGAATCTGAATTACAACTTCCTGGAAGATGTTGGAGGGCTAGAAGGATTAACGAGGATGAGGAAACTGACCATCATAGGTTCGCGGTTGAAGAGGACTAGGCCATTGATCCGTTTGCTGGAACGGATGCCAGATGTAGAAATGGTGGATTTCAGGTACGTTTCAGATGGGAAGTATTATGTGTGGGAGATGAAGGGTGAAATTCTCACAGGATGAATCCATGCACGCTTGGATGGTACCTTCCGCTTCTCGTAAAGGATGTGCCTGGAGCGTTACAGCCATCGGAGGGCAATGCAGACGGAAGGGGAGGGAGAGCGGGGAAATTTACGTGGGCAGAGCTGGACAGTAAATTCCGACGGGATTTGCCGAATGAAGTGTATGTGGGACGATTAGCATACCGAGGGTTGATCATGCGGAGTTGCAGACGGATAGGGATGGTTGATGGAGTGGAAGTGAGTGAAAAGGAGAGGGAGAAAGCAGAAATAATATTGGAAAGGTATAAAACGGCAATTTAACCATAACGGGTGGATCGACAAAGATGGGATGAGATCGGATCTAAGATTTGATTAATTGAGCATAACGTTTGCGGGTGTTTTTTTCGAAACTCGTTCAAGTTCCTAGATTTCAAAAAGATCGCTTATTCGCTACCGCGTATATTCGGATTTGGTTACAAAATGGTTTTGCACAGGTTCAATACTATTTCTTGCTTTAAATTCCTCTCCGTGTTCTCGGTTAGTACCTCCCCATCCCCCTTCATCTCCAGATGCCTACTGAGCACCAAGCTCTCCAGCTCAATTCTTATAACGTTGCTCACCTACAATACGTCCTGTACGTTCCCCTCCATCTCTATCCACCTCAATCACTCACCTTCACATAGCGCATCAGATTCAAAGTCTAATACCGACCCTGTCTCCTTCATACACGATCTCTCTCCAGGCTCGGTATCTCCCCCTATAATGTCAGTCCTTTTTTCTCTCTCTTCTCAACTACTCAATCTCACCCCCTCCAATAGTCCTATCGATACCGGCTTGGACTACGACTCTCGACGCATGTCAAGTTCTGGAAATTCCACTACAGACACTGATAGCAGCATTGCTACTCGGGGCGAGAAACGTTCCCTTACCCCTTCTGACTCGTCCCCACAGGCAAAAAAATCTAGGAATACTTTAGAACAGCTCAATTGGGATCCCCCATCTCACCCTAACGATGATAAACCCTCTGATGATGCCGAATCAAAAGTCCAACTCCCTTCCATCTTTACGACGTTTGAGGATTCTTTCCGTCATGAAAATCGTCGCGCTTCCTTGCCTACTTTACACTCCGAGTCTCGCATTCGACATGCCCCTTATCCTTCCACCAGTTTACGACATACTTATTCTCCCTCAAATCACTCTTCCTTGTCCTCCTACACTTTCCCTCCTACCCCAGAGGAAACTCCTGATAAAATCACTCCACGTCCCAAGGTTTCTACAGATATAAACTTTGGCATGGTGAGCTCTTACGAGTCGCCATATCCTAACTCTAGTTTATCAAACGGAACCACTCCCTCGAGTTCCACTTACTCGTCTGCTTTCTCCCCTTTGTCGTCTTCAGATTATCATCGACCAGCAGGTCTCTCCCCATACTCTGACAACGAAAACTGGAATAATTCCCCTTTGGGTATCGTTCGGCCCAACTCCACCCCGGGTCAGCTCTCCAGTCCGGCCGTTAAACATGAAGATTACGGGGGACGCCATGCTTCCTTTAGCGCTCCGATGTCACAAGCACAGATGTTTGGTTCGGCTCGCATCTCGGGTCAGGATCGCAGGTCATTATCCATATTAAAGAGCGAGTGGTCCTTCCCAAACCCTGATTTCGTTTTGCCTTCTGGGAATTCGTATTCTCCCACAATGCCTTCCGCGACCCCTTCCATTGCGGTTTCAAACTCTCCTTCTCGTTCCCCTCTTTCCCCTCCTACATCGACGCTCGTCGACCGCCCCCCGCGCAAACGGGGGAAACTTCCCAAAGAAACCACCGACTTTTTGAAAGCCTGGCTCCATCGTCACTCTGACCACCCATACCCGAGCGAGGACGAGAAGAAGCAGCTCTGTCACGCTACAGGGCTGAGCATGAGCCAGGTGTCCAACTGGATGATCAACGTCAGTAAATAATTTCTACCTCAATAATTCACGCTAACATACGCGTTGTTTTTTTTTAATTTAATTTAATTTTATTTATATAGGCTAGACGTCGTATCCTCGCTCCCGCTCATCGTGCAGCTTCAGGCCCAACGACAACCGCCCCGTTCCCTCCATCGGGACGTAGTGCTTCGTTGTCAGGACTGTTAGATCACGGAGGACGTCGCTCGTCGATGTCCACCGCCGACAGCTTGCAGTTGTACCACCCCATGACTTTGCAATCTATGCCTAACGCGCCTGGAGGATACCATCACGGGTCCGACCACTCCTCCAGTCGCAATATGATGGGACTTCCCCTCACCCGATCAGCTCACTCGTTGAGCGGGATGGACTACAGCTCGCGTCATATGGGTGGATATTCCGGACCTCATTCCGCGGGCCCAGCGCCCCCCTCTCACTACATGTCCTCAGAAATGCCTCTGTCAGCCCCTTCGTCGATGCCAAGCAACCCATTCACGTCCCACCACTCGTCTTCTCAACAGAGCATGTATTCAGGATTCAACCCCAGCCCTCGGCTATCCCATTCTGCCCAGACAGAACCACCACAGCATTATTTTAACGATGGGCACTCCCATTCGGGGTCAGCACCAGGATCGGGGTATGCGACCCCTCAATGAGTCTTTTTCTTTTTGGTTTTTGCGTTTAATATAATTTGGGCCAATGTAAAATGAAAGATGTCTCCACGGACTATTTGAACAATCTCTCGTCTTGCTCCCTTTTTTTTTTTTTTT
>QLOK01002478.1:20382-37669 GCA_003313805.1 Tricholoma flavovirens
CCGAAGCCAGGTGACCGGTGCACCACCCGTGATACACTCCGTTCGGCGGTTTCGGTTCCGAGTCCTTGGCAAAGTTCTCAACTCGTGTCTCAACCGGTCTTGAGTGTCACGGTCCCGGGCGAGTGCGTACAGACACCACGTGAGCGCGGACGAGGTGGTTTCGTGACCTGCTGCAATGAATGTGGATATCTGACAAAGGACCTCGGCAATGGACATCTGCTGCGATGGGGTGCTGGAGAGATTGGAATGGACTGCGGTGGATTAGAGCGGTAGATTAGATATGAAATAAAAAATCGTACTTAGGACACTCAGGATGTCCCTTCCGTGTGTATTGTTCCTATCGATCCCGCTCCGCATGTCAGCCATTCCAGCTTTCCGTCGCTCCTCGATAAGCTGCATACCGATCCTGTGCATCGTAGCTTGGGCTCGTACCATCGTTGCATTGTTCCGGCGCTGCCGAGACGCCATAAGTATTATCAAGGGGAAGCGACTAACAACTTACAAATCGCCGGAGAAAAGGAAACCAGGCCTGGAGGACGGTGATAACACGAAACTTGCGTGCGGTGGAGAATATGATGCTAAAAGCATCCGCGAGCTCGTTCTCGATCGGGGTGTCGGATGTGACATTCTGAAGCGCGTTGAAAGTGTAGCCGAAGCCTGGGAGGAGTTTGTGATTGAGAAGAGATGCGACGATAGGGGGTAAAGGGTACCTGCTAACCCGATAACGTCGAGTGCAGCACGACTGAGCCACATCAAAGCGTCGATACGGGTGAATGATGATTGGCCTGGTGTAGCATCACGAGTGTGAGCATCCACTTGGGCCAGCCATATGTCGCGCAGCTAACAATCTCTAAAATTAGCGCGAAATTTGAAAGCGGCATGATGTGAAGGCACTTTTATTGCTGATTGCCGAAAGATGGGAGCGAGGGATTTGACATGGGCAGAGGAAAAAGCAGGAGTCTATGGGGGCGAATGATAGGTGAGCCTGAGATATTGAAATGGGGGGCAAGCTTACGAGTATCTTGCGCTGGGAATTGTGAGATCAGAGTTGCACACATGTTACAAAGTGCATAAAAAATACCTGTCTCCTGTGAACGTCACCCTCTACTGTGAGAAGACCACCGTGGCCTGCAGCCATTGAAGCCAGACTGTCTCTAACAAAATCAGGCTTTGGGTAGTCGTAAGCATTACCCAAGATGTGAGCCATAGCGATAGGGTCTGTAGTCAAGAGCCTGCATCCCCCGATGAAACCACGGTATACAAAAGTGGAACCGAATTGATTCTGCCATGTTGCGATGATATTATTATTTTCTTGGTCATGGATCTGTGCGAGGTTGCCCATGAAGAAGGAAAGGGAAGGAGGACCTGATAATCGACGAAGAGGAGAGAGCCATTGACGAAAGATGAGACGAAGAAAAGGGAGTAAGAGGTAAATGAGTAGTACAAGGAATAAGAAGAGGAGCAAGATGGACATGGACGTGAGATGGGTGCATGTTTCCAAGTGGATGATTATTTAAAAACAAAAACTTGCCCGAGCTGATGATGATCATGACATATCCTATCCCGACACAGAAATGATCTCCGAGATCGCCGTCTGCCTACGATCCAAACTTGCACTCCTCGATATTCACCCTAATAACGCTGCTGAAAATGACTTTGTTGTCCCAGATTCTTTTCTTTCATGGTGGAACAATCCTCCCAATTGGATAGATCTGCTCAATCCTAACCACGAACCACCTCAATTACCTCGAAATCCGATTGAAATGACTGTAAAGATGGTTCAAAGTACCCACCGAATCTCTGTCAAGAAGCATCATGAGGTCTCTCGCATGACTCAATTCATCGCAGACCTCTTTGATTCTAGATTTCCGCATATAGACCCTTCCACAATTCATATCGTTGATATTGGCTCTGGCAAAGCTTACCTCACTCGCGCTCTTCACGCTCTTTTCAACGCTCCCACCCTTGCCATTGATTCCAGTCTCGCCCAAACCAATGCCGCACAAGCAAGAGATCCTTCATCCAATCCAATCACTTACAAAACAATTCACATCACTTCCCATTCTCTCATCAACACAATCAATCATTGGATTCCTTCATCCGAGTCCGAGTCCTCTTCACCCACTCCCGTCCTTCTCGTCGCCCTCCACGCATGCGGTTCCCTGACTCCCCATATCTTCCGTGCCTTTCACTCCGTCCTCAAAAATCCATCCCAGAATCCCACTTGGACCCCCATCGCCGTCATCGCTGTAGGATGCTGCTATAACCTCATGTCCCTCCCAACTGACTTTCCCCTCTCCTCCTTCCTCCTCTCCGCCGACCCACCCATCCATTTCTCAAAATCCGCCTTCCAACTAGCTGCTCAAGTCCCCTCCCACTGGAATGACTCTCCCTCCTCCCTTGCCGCCGCCGCCCTCGCTATCCGTAAAGTCGTCTGGCGCGCCCTCCTCACACGATCCACTCACATCAAACCCGACCCCGACATTGGCACAGGAAGCTCCCCCGCAATGCGCCGTCTAGGGAGGCTCAACGACTCTGCATACTCCTCCTGGGACACATTCCTCAAGATAGCAGTCGATCGTCTCGGTCTAGAAGAGAATTTCCATTCAGTCGATGCTTTAAAGATCGAGCGAGGCGCCTCGGACTCTAATTCGTCTCACCCTATTGATTCCAAACCCTCATCTTCCGACCCAAACCGGGGTCGCGACGCGCTTTTGGAGCGTAGGTTGGAGGTGCTTCATGTTTCGCGATGTCTCCTTGGTCCAGTCGTGGAGAGCTTGATTGTGCTGGATCGCGTCGAGTGGGTGAAGGAGATGTTGACCGAGATCGGGATACGGGTGGACGCTGATGATGATGGTGATCCTGATGAAGATGGCCAGGCTGAAAAACATGAATATGAAGAAAGAAACGTGAATACAGCGCCGAGCCGTTTGCAGGTCGAAACGGTAAATTTGTTTGACCAAGCGACGGGCAGTGGGCGGAATATCGCGATCGTCGTAGCCCCCCCACCGGCAATCCCTCAACCGTCCGCTCCTTCTCCGGAATAACGGCCCCGCATGGAGTTACCTTTCGTACTAAGCCCTAGCCGTGTGTGCTCAGTTTGCCACATTCATGCTAGTCACTTTAGCGTAATGATTCAAAGTGATTGATTCAATCTACTTATCGCCGATTGCCGGACAAATGGCAAATTGTGGCCGGATCGGATTCTTAGATGGGTCTATGCACTCGGTTTAGAAGCAAGGCGTTCCAGATAAGTAAGCATGCAAGTAGGCAGGCTATCGGAAATCCACCGGATAAGATTCCATGCAAATGTACTGGCAGGTCACTTAATATTCAGTGTAGCGAATATGCCATAGAGCTCTAGGGGAGCTACTTACAAGGTTCTGCTGTGCGGGTATTAATTAACTGGATGACCTCCCTGGGTCGAGTGGTGGCGCACCTTGCACCTTGGCTGCACTATCAGGTCTTCCTATTCAAATCGAATCTATTGATCGGAGGGGGCGATAGAACGATGCGTCCACCGGTCCCTGAGCTAGAGCTGGATTTTCAGACTTGGATATTTAAATAATTGGATACAAAAGTTACCATAACTAATACACAGCCAATTTTTTCGAGCCTGGTCCATCTATGCAATGACTGGTTACTAGAAGAAGAAAGCGTCGAACGGGCCGAAACCGGAGGACGCTAGCTACTTGGATCTTAGAGGCTAACAAAGTATGATCGTACTGGTACCAGCATTACGAAAGTTAGATCGAATTACACGCGTGGGTCACCTCATGCTTCAGGCTTAGGGTCCAAATCCTAGCGAGTGCCAGTGACCAACTCGCATTTCACATGGCTGTCCGGTTGGACTTGGCGGTTCATCAATCCCGCCGCTTGTTGGCGCGTACGCGTACGTGGGTGCCCACATTGTGACGTTAACAGCACTGGACTTGTTGGCTGGGTAGCTCGACATACATAATATTCGACTGATAATACGATAAACGTCAAACCTACAAAACGTTCCAAGTGATTAACCATTACACCTCCAAGTAGTGTAACTTACCAGATACTAATGGCACAATTGAGACTGTTCGACGACATTATTCTCGTCTCATGATTGCACTATCAGGACCCACGTATATAGCCTGCGAGATAATATAATTAGGTACCATGACCCGCATACCACCCACAGGACCATCGTTGGTCAAACAAGGAACACCTTGGCCAGAAACGTCTCCGGATCAGCTGGTCGTGCCTAGGAGGTTTTCCGTAAGGCGTGGTGTCTTGTACCACCAGATCATCTGGGAAACATATGAGGCTTGATCGTTTGACTACTCAAGACTTGACTCGAATGAGTGAACTTGCCGCTGGGAACCGTAGGCTCGAGGTTAACATTTCGGCAACCTCCCGTTCCGAAGCTACATGATATGTCCCGCGATATCGGTGACAATTCCTTGTGCAAGAGAATAAAATGACGTACTTCAAGGCACAGATACAGCCTAGACTAGTACATTCTGGAGCAAGGTGAGAGCATCTGAGTCGGCGTGATGCGTGTATCCTGTGGAAGCAACAAGATACACCGCATGCTGGCGGAAATTAAGCACAAGAGACTTCTTGTCCACAAAAAGCAGTCAGTTGTCCCAGCTCACGGCGGTATTAATCCGTTCATCTTTCGTGAGGATTAGAACAAAGTGAAACGAAACTCCTGGTTCGAGTGAAGACGATTCAGCACCCAGTCATAGTGCATGAGTGGGGGGGCCCTCCGCCACCGATGATCGTCAGTCGGTGGCGGGGGACATTAATTAAAACGGTAGACTGAGCTCGAGGATATATGGAGACAACAAATGACACTGGGAAAAAGTCATGTCAGTCAGTCAAGAGTCAGAATGAGCCAAACTAGGCATGGGGAACGTAACACTCAGCACAGCTCGCTTACATATTTGGTTTGGATGCCATACTGTTTGTCCCCATCCAAGAACCCCAAAAGGAACTTTTGACACGAAAGAAAAGGATCAGTTATAGGTCCAAGAGCATCAGCGGACAGATCTTTGAAGTTACGAGGGGAGCAACTAATTTGGAAGATTTCAATTTATAACCCCCATCCCTCACCAAATTCGATACAGTTGTGGTGTCAGAGCCGCTGTGATAACCACCGATTCCTCGACTGGATGCTACAGCGTTGGGCCCTGAGAAACCGGAGTGTACATACTTGGAAATGGAGAGACTCGCCCTGTCCCTGTGGGGATGTTGTGATTTGATTAATGAAGCGAAGATAACGACAGGAGGGTGTACTTCCACATGCATCCGTGATCAGATCTTAGCTCTAGTTTTGTTCATTTTCCTCTTCTCCTTCTTTTGATCGGTATTGAAGATTGTGGAGATGCACAGGACACTTCCAGGCCATCGGTCCATATCTATACTCTCCGGTTCTGCGATAATTGTGATAAGCGTCCGTAGGGGAACAGAGGTTCTCATTACCTCCGAAAGTTGGTTCGAAGTTGGATCGGTAGCCGTTCTCATATTCACAGTGCATCCATCTAGTCGTGATCTGGTGATAGAATACGTCCGTCAGAGCCAATTACGACATCCTACATCGGGAGGTGGTGCATGTGATGGTCCGACCCTGGAATTTCGGCTTCACCCTATAACATCCTTTAACGTATAGATCATCGTCCATAAAGCGATGGGTATATCTAAATTTCCTCGTCCTGTTGGGTCAGTTACCGCAGCTCATCAAGGAATATATTTAGCAGACTAACCCTGTACATTTTGATAAGCATAAACACATCCAATGTTAAGCCTAAACAGGAGAAGTAGAGCAGAGAACTCAAATGCACGGCACCTGGATTGCGTAGGTCATGCACCTGAAGTTCGACCACCATTCTAGGTATGAGGATGGGATGCCACAGTACTTCAATGCAGCCATCGTAACGGCATGATCAGGTTGTCCTCCAAGGCGTGCAGAACTACTAGTCGTGTAAGCCACGGCGAGCCCTGCAGAAAACTGAAGATGTAGAAGATAACATCAAGAGACAGGCGAAGGAACACGCATGAGTTACTGATCGTGACAATGGTTGTGATAGTTTGTTCATGGAAGTGGGCAATCGATATATCCCTGTGTCCAACTTTCATCTGAAAGAGCCTTCACGGTGAAGTCATGTTCGTGTTCTAA
Source organism: Tricholoma flavovirens (assembly GCA_003313805.1). Classification (NCBI taxonomy): domain Eukaryota; kingdom Fungi; phylum Basidiomycota; class Agaricomycetes; order Agaricales; family Tricholomataceae; genus Tricholoma; species Tricholoma flavovirens. The sequence goes on from QLOK01002478.1 coordinate 26,537, forward strand.
GCATTGACAAAATTTCAGCCTGACAAATGCAAAGTATAGACTTCTTTCCCGATTTTTACGGTGACTTCCTTGACATCAAATGTCCCAGTTTTTGGTGATGAAAGCTTGGCGCTATGCCGAGTATTGAGGATCGAGACCAAATCGTGGGGTAGGTGGGGAATCGTAGGAAAATCTGCCCCAAGCGCAGCCGATGGTGGAGTGCAGTTCATATCGCCAAGCTCTGCTCCAGAACTTGCTTCAGACACCTGCCTGTGGAGGAGTGCCCAGGCGAAAGATGCATGAAACCGTGGATTGGTGTAATACTCGATTTGTCGAATGGCCTGAAGGATGGGCGTCAAGGCGTCGGTCAAGGCTTGCAGCTGGCAAACATGGATTCTGTTCCGTGTCATCCTCCAGAAATGAATATAGCTACCTCATGGTGTCCGGCTCCAATTTCCATCGCCAAAAATGTCCGACTGCGATCGTCATTGACAAGTTCTGAAAATGTTGCAAATGATGCTGTAAACCTGGTTGTAACAACAATTAGTTCTCGTCGAGATAATAGCATGACAACGGATGGACTTGCGGAGCGAATTGTCTCGAAATAGTTCTTATTGCTCTTCTGAAATCTTCTCTTTGGTGCGCACGCAAGTAAGTCGGTCGGGAAAGTGAAATATGGAGCTCGCGTGTTTTAGATTGGTCTCCAGCCGACCAAAAATCGTTCAACGATGGCGCAAGAACCTTTGCATCATCCAGAACATCATCAATAATCTTATTTAGAGCAGAACCTCGTTCCACGACCAAAGGTACGTAGACATGGGCGACATATTGTCCATCAACGTGCGGTGTAGCGCGAATTCGACCTTGATGAAGGGCCGGATTATCTACCGGTGCGGGCGTCGTTAACGAAGGAGATAGTGAAGGCAACTTCCTGTTCAAGGTCAGACATGAAAACCAACACGAAGTCAGCAACGCTTTACTCACCTTTTTCTTGTTACAGGAAGCTCGTCGTCATCTGAACTAGAATAGGCAACCAATGCACCCGAACATCTTCTCATTCGTTTTCAGGAGCCTGTAGCGGTGATTGTAACCAGTAAACCAAACCGACTTGGGGGTTGGGATCCACAAAACTCGCAACTTTACATGGATTCGGAACCCTAACCCAAGAACAAGCTTACAGGTCGGCCGCCTATTTACTATGTCGGATGAGGCTATCGGATGGCAGCTTGTTCCCCTCGACTTAACTTTCAAAGATGAATGTCCCTTTCATCAACAATCTTTCATCCTCAGGAGAACCCCACCACGCACATACGCACGAACCTGGAGTAACACACAGCCACTCGCACGACGGCCCAGGGCACAGCCACTCACACGGCGGTGGACATACTCATGGCGGCGACCACGGCCACACCCATGAACACCTCGATCACGCCGGTACATTCTATCTTGTAAGAAGTAATCCGCTATGCTCATGATTTGATTTTGGGCAGGAAAATTCTCTGAACGTGACCTGCCTCATTATTCCAGTCGAAACTTTGAGGAGAGGGGATTCACTGTCGGAATTGGCGGGTGCGTGGCTTGAGATACCATCCAAGTATTCCTCATCTTTCTTTATCCCGACAGACCCGTCGGATCAGGGAAGACGGCTCTGACTCTCGCCCTCTGTCAGAAACTTAGGAAGGAGTTCAACATTGGTTTGTTTCGACTGTTAGGCTGTGAAAATTCCTGACTCTCAATCAGCAACGGTGACAAATGACATCTTCACCCGAGAGGACCAAGAGTTTTTGATTAAGAACAAGGCGCTCCCTGCATCTCGTATTCTCGCCATCGAAACCGGTGGCTGTCCCCATGCGGCTATACGAGAAGACATCAGTGCAAACATGGGTGCTCTCGAAACCCTTCAAGCCAAGTTTAACTGTCAGATACTCCTCGTAGAAAGTGGAGGTGACAATCTTGCAGCAAACTATTCGCGAGAGTTGGCAGACTATATTATTTATGTCATCGATGTCTCCGTATGTCGGTCGTGTTTGAACCACAGGCCCGATATTCTAACTAATCATAAACAGGGAGGTGACAAGATTCCACGTAAGGGAGGCCCGGGCATATCTCAATCTGATCTGCTGGTTATCAATAAAGTAAGTGCTTTCATGATAGGAAGTAGAAAGCCTGGTTAATAATATTGCAACCACCAGATCGATCTTGCCCCTCATGTCAACGCATCTCTCGAAGTTATGGACCGAGATTCGAAGATTATGAGAGGTAACGGGCCGACAGTGTTCACAAGCGTGAAAGAGAAGAAAGGGGTTGACGATGTTGTGGCACTTGTTCTGGCTGCTTGGAGAACAGCAGGAAGCCCTGGCATGGCAGAGCCTGTCGGAGATGAGGAATTGTGAATGACAAGAGAGCGGAGTCAAATATCTTCAACAATGTACAAGGACGGGAGGCTGAGGCAAAATTGTGTACTATCACGGGACTAGTTGCAAAACTTGAAAATGGGTGTTCCAAGCCTCAATCACTTAAATCTTGGACACAAGCCATTACAACAAGACGATCCGCTCCCCAAAGCTGAGAACTCCCCGCTGGGTCATTTGTATGGTGCCTTGCAACTCTAGGTCACCAAATATGCTCGGACCATCTATTGGATAATGACTGAGTTTAATAAACAAGAATGGAAAATTGAAGCATAGTGAGGTAGTCCAAAGCCATATAATCCAGCATATCCGAGGGAGATACCTGGACGGGAAGTGGTCGAAATACTTTTTTTTGCAACACTAGGGAACTGAGTACATGTAGAATTAAACTAGATCTCTCTACTACCATGGTCTTGATACGGAAACAACAATTCCTTATATAGAAAGTTGACAGAAAACGCCCGATTAACGAAAAGAGCATATCATATGACTACGGTAATGTTCATAAATTGATTTGCATTTGAAATTAAGCCCTAAGTTTTTAGTGTCAGTCGCTAGAAATTTGAAAAAACAGCAGAGACACTGACGTGATGTGATTGTTGTATGACTCCAGCCATAAGGATGGAGTCTCAACACTGCACAATTGTAAATTCAAAGGGCTTGGATCCTAAAAAACGTAACAAACCTATTCAAATTTGATCATGTTCTCCGAGAGTAGACGTATCCTCAAAAAAGGTGAGAAGTGGCCACCACTTCTACTGTAACATCCCAAGATAAATAGTGAAATAATCAATAAAGGCACCCAGTGGAAAACTTCCATGAGGTGAAAAAGTCACTGGTTTGGGGAAATGGTCCACTGTGTCCTCGTCGAGCGCGTTTATATTACGCTGGACAGCCAATGTGTGATGCTGCCATCACACTAGAACAAGGGCCTGGGCGATGTCCGCGATTTTCACAGCATCGTTGATCCGAAGTTTCGGGGAAGGGAACTGAGTGCAATCAGTAATTCAGATTCTCGTTGAACTGTTGAGTGGCTAAGTATCAAGATGTAAATGTAAAATAAAGGTTGTCTTGTTCAAAGTTTGCTGGTTAAAACTTGGACGCTCCAGACCAGCGCTGAACCGAAACCGTAGTAAGTTATTGAACACGGAAATAAACGGCACAAAATACATAATAACACGTGACAGCGCGTCACCTCGGCAAGGTTTCAGGTTGGAGACGACATGGAGATCGATGTTGAGAATCCTGTGCCTCATTCCTACACTATACTACGGATCAAAAGAAAACGCAACGAAGAGCCACTCGATGCTTTGGGTAGGCCTGCTGTATAGTCCATCAGTTTCAGCGATCATCGCCAAATGGTACTAATTTATCCCAGTTGTTGAGTCTCGTTTTCGTCGAAAGAGAGCTCGCGGTGGAATAGGCGTATTTCAGTTTGCGCAAACGGTTGAGAACGATGTCTGGCAAGATGAAGAACGGAAGAAACGTATCCAGGTTAGTTAATCTAACTCAAATGTTACAACAGCTTTAACGCGTAATAACCAGGCACAGATCTCTCGCCTCGCCCGCACGTCAGATTCATCGATATCAACGGAGAGGAAATCCAGTATCTCTACGCATGACAAGCCCTCTCCAGTTAAGTCTAGATTGCCCAGAGAGGATGCGAACCGACGGTACGCCATCTTGGATCAAGACGACAGCCTTACTGAGGTCCGGCGGGAGCCTCCCACAAGCCCGTATGTAGGAGACTCACGTCTAGTCATCCTGTTCATGTTCACGAATACTACCTTCTCAAGCCCGAAAGTCATATCGTCAAAAGCCTTACCACAAAAAGAGTGTTTACTCCCTGATTTCAAGATGTACGACGCTATTCCTGCACCCAGTATGCCTACTTCTCCGCCTATGGATTCCGAAATGGAAAAATTCTTGCCCATGTTGAATGATTATCTTAATTGTAGGTACCTTAAAGTTGAATACTGAACCCCCTCTTGATTAAGGAACAGTGCACGATATTCCTTTGGACCCCAAGGGACCTGGCGTGACTATGGGGGGACCAGCTGCGTCGACATCACGATCCGATGACTATGTTTGGGATGTGTTCTATCATCGACCTGCTACTCTCAGCGAATGGAATGAAGCAGCCAACGTTGGCACTTTGTGTGTAATCAATGTTATTACGGGATCCATCAACTAATGTATTACTAGATCTGGTCTTCCCCCTTCGATCACGGACCCAGACGACTCAGCATCAGAATCAGAGGAAGAGGATGAAGCCGACGAAGACTCCAATGGTGCGTTTCGCGGTTTCTTAAATTTCACTTTGACGGTGTTCCTCTAGCTGAAGAGTATTATAAAAATGACTACCCAGATGAGGACGACTCTTCGTCGGACAGTGGTATGCGTGGATGATTTCTTGCACCTCCCATTTTTCTGACCACTTTCTGCAGACGGTTTTCATGAAGATTCAGATCAAGACGAGGTAATAGACTTTGATGACGATGGAGATGAACATGACTGGAGATAACCTGCTTGCATACGTATTACAACAATAAAATCACACTTCATTTGTACCATACCAGTGGTTCAATACCATACACCCTTTTCACTTTTTCCCTGATCTTCTTTTTCGTCCTTTCTTTATGCTAAGTACTCCAAGGAACAAGAGAACTCCAAACATGGCAAGAGTGACTACAATAGTCAAGCCTGCACCTAAAAAGCCTGCACCGACAGGACTGATTGGCCAGTGTTGGTTGGCAGAGGTGGCGGCAAGATTTATTGCTGCACATCCTCGGTCTTGAGTGTTTCCGCAACGAGTGCACCACTCTGACGTGGTGTTGATGCCCAAGGACTAAACATAGGAGGTCACATGAAGAATGGCGATTAAAAAAAAAAAGAGTTACCGCCATGGTATTGATGAAATGGTCGAGAGGGATGTCGGTGTCGGTGGAGTTGAAGAATTTATATATTTTGAAATTAGCATCGTCAGTGCCATTCTTGAAGCTGAAACGCAAAACACTGTTCCCTCCCGATGCAGGCTGTCGCACTTCAAGAGCAACAGCGGCCGCATAGTTAACTGCGATTGTCAATGACCTATTGGCTCTGCCCGAGATATCGGGAAAATATACCTATTCCAGCTAGTTCTGGGTTCGCCGACGCTACCCCCGTTAGGTTGAAGAGGGAGATGAATGGTTTGTAGGAGATCGCTTGATACATTAGCTTGATGGGATTCGAAGAGTCGTTGATGCTCTTGAGGCTGTCAAGAATGGATGGCAAGATAGTATGCCCAGCAACTAACGACTGCACGTTACAACATGGATAATTCAGAAAGGACCCAGGGTAGCGCACTGTTTCCGATACCCGAAGGCGATGGAGAACTGAAAACACCGTGTTCGTGATAATTCGCCAAGGCCCGGGCTTGCGCAAGGTATGTCGTGGGTAAAACCTTTGCGAAGTCTGCATTGTGGATAAACTGAACGTTCATAAAGTCGAAAATCTGGTCAAAATGCCATTGGGTACAATTTGAATCTAAACATCAAATTAGCCTCTTACATTCCACTGCAAGACGGCATGTTAGAATCCTTCACACAAGAATAACGTCAAGCTGACCATATTTTGCAAACTGACGGGCCGTCCATCGAGGAATGGAGGGAGGGCTTGAAGAAAGGTGGCTTGTCCTTTGGCCATTTCTTGAAACTCCGTCGAGTTATAGAATTCATTCGTGTAGGTTGTGAATGGCTAGCACACCGGATCCGAGTCAGAAGTTAGAACTCAAATGGAAGCTGATCACATTGCTAGCTGGCGAGCAACATACGGTGCAATTTGTCCAGCCTTCCAATGAGACGTCATTGGTCGGCTCAACGGACTCGACTGTATTAAAATTGGTGTTGCAGACAAGAGACAGACGCATTGCACTCACTCGGGATGTACTTCAGGTTGTTGATGTAGAATGATTAACTTGAATGCTATTTTTCGACATCGGTAGGAACATACTTGATATCCATCGAGAGGCCCAGTAACAGTCGAACCATTTGCCAATGTGGTGTTGTAGCCAGTACTGGCGGGATATAGCCCTTGCAGCAAGGACATCGCCGAATTCATGATCACAGCGCCCTCGCCACCAGCGTCAGCACGAATGTGTAGTTGTGCATCATTCACGATTGAGTCGTTGAGGCCTGCGATGTAGGACGGAGAAGACGAGTTCAGATAGATGCTACGAAGCTGCTGCCCAAGTTGGAATTCTTGTAGCTAGATAGTGAAAATTAGGAGACGACAAGTTATTTCAAACTTGAAATCAAGCGACATCGATGTCAAGTATTCGGTGTTTCTTACATTTCCAAGGGGGGTGAGGACCGTATTGGATGCAATGTATGTATTTGGATTTTGATAAAATCCTTCGTAGACGATTAAATAGAGCCTGAGGGAGCTTGTTTAGAAATCAATCGCATTGGGAGCTTACCAGCTCGATCTCCATGGCGGATGAGCAACACAACCCCTAAAACTTTACCGTCAGGACTTGCCATTAGTACAATGCCCGCCTTCTTGGATATAACTTGGACTACAGTAGGAAGGCGCAGTGGAAGGGTACCTCAAGTGTTCACATCTGTCACTGGGCTTATAAGTTATTTGAACGTGGGTTCAACCCGACACCTCCACGGTATACGTCACGGTAACTTGAACCCCATGACCGTAGATCCTAGACCCGTAACCACTCCCTCGTACTACTATATACATGAGCAAGCCTTGCTCACCTAAGGATCGGTCACCCGGGCCGGTCTGCATGGATCCATGGCCATGGGAAGATCAACCGGCAAGCCTGAGGGTTACTGATCCGAATCACAATTGTAACAAGTTGTACGTTTATCTGACACGGAAATTCCAAAGTTCATTGACATTCAACCCACCTGGCTGCAAATCCTTCCTCCTGTGTATTCAATTGTAGATAGTTGAACAAACCAATCACATACCTGTCTTGTCTGGTTAATTTTTGATGACTTCCCAGATCTGCCAACCAGACACTGCGGCCGATCACATGTTGCCAGCCATCCTCAGTACATCTTGCATTGACATAACAGCTTATCCTGAACTCTAGTGACGAGTACCCGTCGCACTCAACCGTCGCCTCACATGTTCAAGTTCAGAGTCCGCCAAAACAATTTCTATACATTTCAAATTTTCAGTATTCACGGGTGTAGTAGGAGTGATGCCGAATCGCTGTGAAACCGTACGTGTTTTGAGATTTCTGCTCGTCCAGGAAAACACCCACTTCATCGGATATCTCATGCTTACAATGTTCCACCGACGGACTCCATGGTCTAAAAGTGAAAGAAGGTCATCCAATAGGAAGGTAATCCGATGATTGGGTGGAGGGATGTAAAAACCTACAAACGAAGACGCAGTTGGCCCATCAAGTATGGACAGCTCCTCATCGGTAAACGAAAGGCGAGGAATGACGAAAATGCGGAGAGGGAGGAGCAACATGATAACGACGGGGAACCCGATTGCGGCTGCCCGCGAACCAAACTTAAGCTTGACAACATTTGTCACGCAGCGCACTCACCAATTGTCTGCGTGATAGCAAATGCAGCGCCAAACCCGGCGAGCTGTACCCCAACAAATAAGAGGATGCGCGACTTGCGGACTTTCCTGAGTGGCTCGTTCGCAGGTATGAGTTCCCTGTCGCGAAGGAAGTAAAGGATCTTCTGCGTGATTCCGTTGCCTTTCAGGGCATCTATGCCCATGAACCAACTATATCAAGCCAGCCACATGATGAGATCTGCACTGCGGTGAGCAAGAGGTGGAAGGAAAGGGACTTACAATAGGCCAGCCAAGACACCTGCATAAACATCTAGAAATGACACGACAACTACACTAAATAAATCATACCTCGAGGAATAAGGCCTAACACGTGTAGAAAAGGCCCCGTAAGAAGGACGAGACAAAGAGCACCCTGTGCTAAGTTCGATACACGTTGCTCGACAACGGCTATTGGGGTTTCGATCATTGTAAGGTCCATAGGGGGCTTAGTGTCAAGTATATTTGAAGATTGTCCTTGTGATTGAGGTGTCGCCTGATTGTCTTGATCCATTCCCAGATTGAATTTACGGCCCATCACGAGTAGAGATGTGGTGTGAATTGGTGCTTGTGGTATTAAGCCGTTTGGAGCGGGTACGCCTAGAAGTCCCGCAATGAAGGTTGTGAGTCCAAGGAGGAAAAAGTCATAGTGAAATCCTGGGGGCTTTCGGAGGGGAAAGTCTGAGCTTTGGGCCATTAATGACTGAAGGATTATTAGTATCGTTATTCGAAATGATACAACGGCGAAACTCACGGAAACATTGTGGTCAAAAAAGAACAAGATCCAAAGGACTATTCCAAATGGCAGGGCGATTCCAACCCATTTGCCATCAAGTTGCCAGAATTTAACCAACCAATCTCGACCACCTGCAGCTTTGAAAGCAGCACCAACAGGAAGGGTGCTAGGATGTGCGTGGTTAAATCTTCCCCAGTACGCCATTCCTGAAGCAGAAATCAAAGACATGGGCATTCCGTAATCCGCGAGGAATCGGCGGACATGTCGGTGAAAAAATGACTTTTGAGAAAGGGACTGCAAGAGAAAGGACGTGACAAGCATTAAAAGGGCGAGGATGATAGATACGAATGCCCCGACAGAGCTCGATGATTGGAGTTGGCGCGTAAGCACTTGGATGCCGTACTGGAGGTAGACCCATGACACATAAAAGCCGAAGGTATCGCAGGAGAAGAGCGTAACGTATTTAAGGAAGTTGCACCCTAAAATCTTTAAGCGTCAACCACCAAGAGATAAGTGAGGCATACAGTTAAGAATTGCAGTGATCCAGTGAAATATGGCACTCCACAAATAAACCCAACCAATAAAATGCAAGTAGGCGGGTGGATTAGGCTGCCGATCTATGATGTTGAATATCGTCTTGTTGAACACGGTGATGGGTCCTGTGAGATTATGCATTATAAAAGATACACCGAAACTGTCCACGAGCTGTACCAGTAACGCCTGCTATGGTCAGCGGCTGGGCACCGAACACAGAAAATATAAAAGCGGCCAGAAACGACGCAAGCAATACTTCAGCGACACCATACTGCTGAGTGGTCTCTATCAGATCTAATGAAAAGGCGATGCCTGGAAGAACGCTGTAAGGTAACATTGCGTAAATTAGCAAGCTAGATACCCAAGAGTATAAGTTATTGGTGCGTACTTTGCAAAGAAGATCAAAGCAGTTGCTGGCACTACTCGGTAGTTCCACGCATCTGACCAGTCACTGGTGTACCAGGGTGCACGAGCGCATATATCTAGTCTAATGCCAGCCCCAAGTTTTCTAAACCATGCAACATGTTTTGTTGGAGAGGATGTCGTTCGTTGGAGAGTAAAATTGGCAGACGTAGCTGCAGATGGAAGCGCCACGGGCTCCGTAAGTTTTTCCATGGAGTCTTCTGTTTTGTGAGGCTTCGAGGTCTTCCAGTTTGAAGTAGGTTTGTCCGTAGCAATGGACAAGTGAACGGTTGTTGGTCATGGATCAGCCCCTCGAAGTGGTTCTAAAGCCAAAATGACAAAACCATCCGACGCGAGGACCGGCCACTCGGGGCGGGGGCTAGTCATTCAAGTAACTAATATATCTCGAGCTCCGTCTAGTCGCACTTCTTCAGTCCTTCTGCTTTGCTTCTATCATGATGCCAATATATATTTAGAAGACGTGCCACAGAAACCCAGGGGGAGCTCACCCGAAAAAGCCGTGATATCAACCCCCCCCTTGGGTGAACCGTGAGAGAGGTATCAACAAACCATCTTGGTAGTAGCGGGAAAACCGAGATCTGCCTAGGCAGACCCTGAAATAAAATAGATGCGAGGGAGCGGATGCGCTACAGATATAAATACAAACAGTGCTATCCTGTGTAATGTCTAAGCAGATCAGGACAGTTTTGCTAAGCCTAAGATACAGTACAACAAACCATAGAAAAGAAAGAGAAATAACAAGGGAGGGAAGGGAGGGCCAAGAAAATCGAATGTTAAACGAACGATTCGATGCCTGTATGTGTCATGTGACCCTGTCAGGTTCTCAGATAGAAATGGATCGACATATCCGCTCACTATTAAGATTCAACTGGATCAGATAGCGAAGCTATAATGAAAAGCCAGATGAATCCTGAAAGTGAAAATCTAGTTGAGATCGACCTGGTGGAATTGCAAAAGTTCTTACAATGCGGGTAAAGCGTTATTTTATTAGGCGAAGCCTTAAATAACGATACTGTGAGAATAAGAAGCTGGGCTGCAATACGAGCGCGAAGCGCTTACCTGTGTTGCTTGCGAGTGGTGGGAGACAAGGGGAAGCAACACAGAGGCCCCTAGTCGCACTTAAACTGTCTTATACCCCAGCATCTGCTAGCCCCTAGCACCAGGGCACGGACCATGCGAAAAGGGGGATTTGAGCGAAACTCTGCGCGGATAGCGGAGCTAGTCGTGTGATCGTGAGGTGGCGCAGAGGCCTACGAAAAGGCTCCTTACCCTCAGAACCCGCCTTTACGACGACCCCTTGGGTACATCCGGGGTCTCTGTCCCAAAACAGGCTATCGCATTATATAATAATAGATCGATCAACTACAATACTACATCAGCAAACCATGGGTCATGCCATAGCACCAGAGTAAGCTATAGATGACATAGTGAGCTATAGAGCACCATAGTATTGTAGGCACCATAGTTACTGTAGCCTGT
>QLOK01002487.1:0-21090 GCA_003313805.1 Tricholoma flavovirens
CTGTGTTTACACATGGGCAGTTCTATGTTGCAGCATCACGAGTCAAGTCTGTGCACAACATCAAGGTCATTTGGGAAAGTACAAGTGAATTAGCTCGCACCCAAAATATTGTATATAATGAAGTACTATTAGATAACATATAAATAGTGTAGAATAGTATACCTATGTAGATAAATGGAATCTAATTATTGAGATAAACAATAAAACACGCGTGCCGGAGGCACGATTCTTAACCTTGTATAGATATAGAATATAGATGTAATAGATTAGTAAGATTCCCATGTTGCAACCTCTGCCGAACGGCCGCTTTGTCCTACGCAGTACTACTTGGACCTATGAAGTCGGACGAAACCTCCAAGAAACCTCAAACTTATGCAGAACAGCATCGAGCGGCCAGGCAAGCTTCGAGGGACAACTAACATCAACCCCTAAATTCCCGTTCAACTAGGCCCCATAGCGATCCTGCTACCTTCAATTAATTGTTTGTATAGTCGTGTATGTCGTGCAGAAACCAAGAAAAGGCAACCCAGAAAAATCATTTAATACAGAAAAATCCAAGTCCGCGTAACGAAAGCCCCATAAAACATGTATTGAAAACACCATGTGTGTATGATCGAACTGTCCTCAAATGCCCTCAGGACTCGTGACCTCCCCAAGCCCTCTTCAATCCTCGTGGTTGCGACGCATACCGCTGCTGCTGCTGGATCCACTCCAGCTGCATTGATTCGGATAACAATAGATCGTGATGCGGCTGCGGGATAGGAGACACTAGGGGATACTCCACCACCGACGCCACCGGCGGGATCCGTGACGACAATTGGGATTCAATGTGCAATTGTGGTTGAGAGTATGCTTGTCGCTTTCTTTTCCGCCGATGCCCTTGATCTAGCTCCTCATACTCGTCGTAATGTGAGAGGTCATATGCACTTTCATATGCACTTTGATTGTATAGAAGGGACTGAAGGGATAGGCCAGTTCGGGGAGTAGGTGCCTGCAGGGGAGTTGTCGCGTACATGTCTTGCGCCTGCTGCTGCAGTTGAAGGGCCTGAGATAGGAGGTGTGACTCTGACTGGCGCTGAGGTTGGGGATAGGTGTGCCGACAGGGGTGTATCTCTTGCTGTTGCTGCTCGTGATATGGTCTTCGCGGTTGAAGCTGGCACTGCTGCGCATATAGATCTGGCTGTCGATACTGCTGCTGAACGTTCGGCTGGAGTTGTTCGGGTGACGACTCACGCAAACTTATGCGTGAATGATGCTGAGCATCACCTTCCCCCTTATAGTTCTCAGCAACATCAGTCGCACTATCACCTTGAACGCTGGACACATCCACAGGTGCAGCCACCACACTTTCCAACCGTTCGATTTCTTGTTCGAGCCTCACGTTCGCAAACCTCAGTTTTTCCAGCTCATAATGCCAACTCGTCCCGCGCGCCGTTTCAAGTTCTTCAAATATGTTCGCATCCAGGGGATGCACAAGAGTGGATGTCGATGTAACACCTCCTGAGCTTGAGCTAGAGGCCACGGAAGCTTGAATCAGAGAAGAGGCATCAGCTGCAGAAGTCGACGTGTCGATCACCTTGACTTGGACGAGAATTGGTGCTGGTGAGACGTTCAGCTTCTCCGTCTCATCCCTCGCTTGCGTACTGGTTGAGGATGGATAAAATATCACCGTAACTTTAGCCACGCCGCCGTCCTTCCTTGCCATGGCACACCTCACCTCCCTCACCCCGTCTCTCGCACCTCCGCGTTGTAGCACCCTTCCTACCTCCCCATCTGCGTTCACGTCCGCAGTTACGACAAACGCCCCTACCCTCCTCCCAACAAGTTCTTCTGCTTCCCAGCCGAGCACATCAACCACCCCGTTCCCCACAGACAAGAATGAGACGCTCCCGCTCCCGCTCGCCATCGCCCAGAATTCGCGCATCACCACCTTCACGCCACTCTCCTTCCCCTTTCCCTCACCAATTTCTAGCATCGTACTCACATACACTGGGTTACACATTCCTCTCTCCGCAATCGCACCCCACGCTACTCGTCCCATCTCCCTCGCACGACCACTCAGCACAATGGCCTTACGACCCTTTCCGGGCTCGATGTGCAGCCTACCTCGGCTTTCTACCCAAACATACCGCCCTGACTTCGTTCGTGCGCGGTACAGCATGTCCACCGTACGCGGAACACCTGCGATGGCTCCCGCACTACCCTCGGCCTCTCCCCCCACATAAATGACACTGGGTGTATCACCTTGGGCTTTGTCCCCACTCCCCGCACCGGCAGTCCCCGCACTGCCCTCCTTTAACTCCCTCATAAGCGGAACTACGTCCTCGGGGTGCACCAAATCTGCAACAGACTTCCCAACGAGATCCTCTGGTTCCCACCCGAGTACACGCCTCACACTCGGAGCCACATAGAGAAAGGCGCCCTTGAGAGATACGACGTGCACAAAATCGGGGCTGTACTCGAGGAGGATCAGTGAAAGAGGATTGTTCTCGTGTACGGCGCTGGCGGAAGGAGGAAGTGGGATGGGGACGGTGGTGGACGTTGATATAGGGAAGGAGGTAATGAATTTAGGATCACTTAGGAGTTTCTTGAGGGTTTTAGACATGACGATTTGGGGGATCGCCAGGCCTTTCTTGGCGTTGAGTGGGGCTGAGATGCTCGAGTCCCTAGAGAGGGCAATTTGTTGTTGTGCGGGTTGGATTGCGCCAATACCCGTGTAGCTTCCCTCTTTTAATTTCTGGAGGATGAGGTTCGGCTGCGAGCCGAGATCAACCTGAAAGCCGACGTGATAAACGATATCGTTTTCACCGCCCTCGCCTGCCTCACCACCGCCAATGGGAATTACAGTCACCAGATTACAAAATGCACTGGCATCGCGTCTATAGTTCACGATGCTGATCTGACATTCCTTATCAGCGGCGAGCATCTTTCTCATGTTTTTTACCCGTTCGCCATCAGTGTATACGCGTTCATTGCCGCGACGGACACTGACATTTGGAGGAGCCTGAAGGAAACGGCAGTTTCGACCGAGAACCTCGTTCTCTGGATAACCAGTTAGGCGGCAGAAGGAAGGGGAGCAGTATACTATTGGATGGTCATATCTGCGAACGTCGACGACGACGAAAGAGCAAGTGAGATCCACAGGCCCGAGAGCAACCCGCGGGGAGGGGCGTGTAGCTACGCGGGCTAGAATGGAAAGGAGATCAAAGCCCGAGGCAGAGTAAATGGGAAGGCCGAGAGCTGAAGGAGCGGTAATGGCGGCGGCGGCGGCAGAGCCAGCGCCCAATGGAAAGGACTGATCTATGCTATCTGACGGAGAAGGAAATACGTCGAATTCGAATGGGGTGATTACAGGTTTTGTGAAACTGTGTGTAGTGTTAGACGTAGGTGTAACCACGAGGATAGACAGAAACTTACAATGGATTGGACAAACCAAATCTATCGTTGTTGAACCAAGCAGATGATAGAGATCCACTTGGGTTGAACGAGAGAACTTCTGCTCCACCACCCGGAGCGAGAGTGGGAGCCCCAGCATATATAAACTGTGGAACCTGGAACCCGAGAGCGTGGCAGAAGGGTACATCATTTGCAGTACCGTTTCCATTGGCATTACCGTTGGTATTGTCCCGTAGATACTTATCAAAGGGCATAGTTGCGAGGGCTAAAGGTGGCTGTTGAAGGCCAGTTCTCAGGCTGTTTTGTATAATTACCATCGTACTGAAATAGATAGACTTGCCAAACGTTCCGGGACTCCACGTGTTTACTATCTCCATTCATTACTTTGCCGTCACGGTGTTTACGTTCAAACCAATCCTTCTTCTTCCATCTGCCCTTCTCGTTTATCTTGTTTACTTACTAGCACAACCTTGAAACAAGTTTCAGTTGAATACTATCATCATCCGCACCATGAGATCTCTGTACAATCCCCGGCAAGAGAACCAGTTAGGCTTCAAACTCTTCCGTTTACATCCGAAATGTGGCAGCTTTGTCTTTTTAGTCCATACCTAGTCATGCCAAGTCCATGCTAACATAAGTCAATCACTCGCATGGTTCATGTCAGCTCCCTGGGCGGTTGGACCTCCCTGTTCATCCCAAGCGCCGCGATCTTCCCCCAACTCCGTAACATGCACCACCTAATCCCAACATGGAACCGAAAAACGAAACACAGGAAATTACTCACGTCATCAAATACAATCATAGCGATAGCGATAAGCATGGTGTAAGCACCTTGGCTTTGCGTTCAAGCTGGCCACCATGTCTGACGACCTACCTTTTATCTCCAGACTGGGCTTCACAGGTTGTATCATCAAATGCTTTAGGTCCGTCGAGGTCAACGTCATTTGGAAGCAGCAACTGGATTAGTACTGCACACGTGTGTAACCTAGAATGGAGTAACAGTGGCGTCCACCAACTGACCTAGCGCTCCCCCACTCTGACATTTCCTTAAAAGGAAAGCTTTACAAATAAATATCCCACGTGATTTACTACGTGACCGAACGATTCCCCGCCACGTCAACAACGCTCATCACCACACTACACTGTCGATGACGCCGCCTCCTCCCACACTACAGCCAACAGCAGAACCGGGCCCAAACGACGTGATCGTCGTTTGGGCCCCTGGTAAGTTTTTTATACGTTCTTTGCTTTTTGTTTGATTCAACTAACTTATATTTTTCATTTCTTACAGGTTTTGATTTATGACAATGAAACG
This sequence comes from Tricholoma flavovirens, assembly GCA_003313805.1. Classification (NCBI taxonomy): domain Eukaryota; kingdom Fungi; phylum Basidiomycota; class Agaricomycetes; order Agaricales; family Tricholomataceae; genus Tricholoma; species Tricholoma flavovirens. The sequence goes on from QLOK01002487.1 coordinate 4,712, forward strand.
ACACCAGGACGACGGAGGCCACTCACATGACCACGGAAGCACCCCCAACCACCGCCGCCAGCAACTGCTCGCGGGGTGGGAACGCGCCCAACTACAAAACGGCGAGAGAACGGCAGCTCCGCCACCAGACCAAACGGAACGACAATGGAACGACGAGACGATGGGAGATGACAGGGAGACAATGAGAAGGAGGCAAAGCAACCGAATAAAAGGCCCAAGAGACGTCAAACGACGTCTCGGGGCTGTTGGTAAGTTTTTTTCCCCCTTCCACTCCATTATTTTGCTATTAATAAACTTATTTAGGTCCGAACTAGAACTGCTGGCGACGAAGCCGACCCAGCACCCACCACACACCGCTGCAACGAACCAGGGGGGGTAGGAGGACGACAGAGGACGACAGGATGAGGACGAGGACGAGGACGAGGACTACCAAGGGGAGCCCCGACGCCCAGGACAACCCGAGCACCCCACCCCACCGCTGCTAGCTGCTGCAAGCAACTGCTCGCAGGGCAGAAAGCGGGTTCTAATGGCAAGCAAGCGGCGACAAACGGCGGGGTGACCATGAGGACAGCGACGACAACGCGGCGCAACACGACGGTACCGCGGGCCCACGCCCTCGACCTCCCCTCCCTCGCATCCTTTGTGAGAGGAGTACTTTAGTTTTATGTATTATATCTTTTACGCTATTTACCGCACTGTAAATAGATGATAAATAGAATTTTAATTTTTCTGAGTGAGCCCGTGTGGCTTAGCTGAACAATATATTTGAATGAGCCTCTCAGCTTGGCTCGCAAAACCCCCCTGTTGTGGTTTTCAGTATCTCACTACATAATAATATTTTCAACGGTACCATACTACGGGCGTGTACACTAACGGCCCGAAAACCGTAACGTCACGTGTGTCAGAGTGGGGGAGGCGTAGGACGGCTGCGTCCACCGTATTCTCATTTCCATCATTAATGAGTTAATGACGGACCTCGGTGGGAGTGATGCATACGCAGATACTAACCAAAGTACGTCAACAACGACAAGCCCTTCATACAACATTCTACTGCAACGGCGACCTCCGGGCTCTTCTCAAGCTTGCCGACTGACAGTGGTAGATAGACTAATGGAAGCAGAACAACCTCAACCTTCACATCAACAACTTTGCTCTAGAATACGTATGGCAGTCGTACTGAGTCCTGACATCACAGAGAACACGTACTCCAGGCCAGCACCACTGGACGGGCCGATGTCGATTCGATCTATAAGAGCGCCTCCCCACTAATACAGTCTAGACTGTGTTCCAATAATAGAACAAGAACTTGGACCAGGCTTGGATTGCCTGATCCCAACACTCCCCCTCAAGCCTAGCATGGTTTGAGTGTAGGGAAATGGTTAGACAAATAGAAGAGTTAAAAAGATATGTTGTTCAGGTGCGTCAAAACCTCTGTGGTGGAAAACCCTATGGGAAAAACCAACTCACATGAGAGGAAAGCTACTGAGTTATCATTCTGACTGAATCCCCATCTCATCCCTGTGCCATGTGAATTTAGGCCTCAATAGTGCCTTAGTTAATACATCTGCTGTTTGTTCTGGGTCACAGCAGTTTTGAATATTCAATACTTTGTCAGTTACTAGATCTTGGACCCAATGATGGCAAATAGCAATATGTTTTGATTAGTGCTTGTCACAGGTAACCTGTGGGTGACTCAACCTCTACCTGCACCCACACTCACAGGTATGGGTACAGCTACTTGAGGGTAGCAGGTACAGCAGGTTTTTCTTTTTCTACTTACATGTCACCAGGGTTACATTTACTGGTTTCAGCACTCAGATGAGTGCCACAAACCTTTTATTTACTTATCTACTGTTTGTAGGTACAAATATACTTATTTTACTTAGGGGGAAGTGATGCCCTGAAGAAAGGGGAGCTTGTGAAAGCAGGATATTATATACTAGTTGAGGTTTATTACTGTTTGGTTCCAGTAAACAAATATGAATGTGTTGCATTCCATTCATGTTTGTTTGGTACAAGCAGTGTTGCAGAAGTTGAAGGAGAATGATCTATTTCTGAAAGTGGAGAAGTGTACTTTTGATGCGACAGAGATTGAATTCTTTGGATTGATTGTTGGCCCTGATGGAATCAAAATGGATCTGATCAAAGTAGAAGCTATTACATCATGGCCCCTTGCAAACTTCTATTGTTGATTCATACACAAATTTTCCAAGATAGCTGCACCCTTACACAATCTTATGAGAAAGGATGTAGTATGGAGATGGGGAGAAATTCAGCAATGAACGTTTGAAGAATTGAAGAGGAAATTTGTGGAAGGTCCTGTATTAGTACCTGTAGATTTTACCTGACCACTAAGGGTAGAATCTGATGCATCTGATTATGCTACAGGCATGGTACTATTGATGCAATGTGAAGATGGGAAATGGCATCCATGTGCATTTCTATCTTAAGGGTTGAATGATGTGGAAAGGAACTATGATGTGCATGATAAAGAAATGTTGGGAATAATCCGAGCATTAGAGGCATGGAGACATTATTTGGAAGGAGCAAAGGAACAATTGGAGATTTGGACAGATTATTCAAACCTTCAATACTTCATGTCTGACAAGAAATTAAATTGCTGTCAAGTGTGTTGGGCATTATTTTTATCATGCTTTAATTTCCACTTAATTCACAAACTGGGAAGCTTTACGAAGAAAGCTGACATGTTGTCATGGAGACCCAATCATAAAAAGGGGGTGGAGAATGACAACAAAGACATCACATTGTTGAAACCAGAATACTTCCGTATATGCGCCATGTGCCAAGGTCATCTATTAATAGATGGTTCCGAAAAAGAAATGTTATCTAAAATTTGGAACTGTACTAACATGGATGAAGAGGTAGTCAAAGCAGTAAAGGAAATGAAAGGAGAGAAGAAAAAGACTATTAAAGGAGAAGAGTGGTGTGAGGAACAAGGGCTAATATTGTTAAGAGGAAAGGTGTATGTGCTGAAGGACATCGAGTTGTGAAAGGAAATTATCCACTTACATCATAACATTTCCTTATCTGGACATCCAGGCAGGTGGAAAATGCTGGAACTAGTAATGAGAAATTATTGGTGGCCAGGAATTGAAAAATTCATACTGTGATATGTGGATGGTTGTGATACTTGCCAACATGGCAAATCCTATCCAGAAATGCCAGCAGGGAAATTAATGCCAAACCCAATCCCAACAGGACCCTGGATCGATATTTTGGTAGATTTCATTACCGATCTTCCCAAGGCACAAGGCTATGATTCTATTTTGGTTGTATGTGATCACATCACCAAACAGGTCCATATTATTCCTACAACCAAGGAAATGAGTTCCTTAGGCTTGGCGCACTTATATCACGATCACATATGGAAATTACATGGGTTACCAACCACCATAATTTCCAATCACGGACCACAATTTGCAGCTGCCTTTATGACAGAACTTAATAAAATCTTGGGTATTCAAACCAAATTATCTACAGCATATCATCCCCAAACAGATGGGCAAACCGAGCAAATGAACCAGGAATTGGAGCAGTATTTGAGGTTGTTTGTCAATCACCACCAAACTGATTGGCCAGAATGGCTGGCAATTGCTGAATTCTCCTACAATAATAAATTCCAGTCATCTACATGAGTATTGCCCTTTTATGCCAATTATGGGTATGACCCTTGTATGGGATTTGAACTGAGAAAGGCAATAAAGTACAAGCAGTGGAAGACTTTGTACAGTGAATGAAGAATGTGCAAGTGGTGATAATACTCGATCAGGAAACCCACACAAAACCCTACAAAAGACTTTGTATGGTATAACACAGGTTAGAGGAAGGTAGCGAGGTGGTTCTAAACTTCAGCAAAGTAAACCAAGGTATACTAACTGAAAGTGAGATATTTCGAGGGTTTCAATTGAAGTTCAAGGAAAGATCGAGGTTGCAATAAAAGTTCAAGAATGCGATAAAAGTTCGAGGTCTCAATAAAAGTTCAAAACATTCAAGGAATGAGTCGGATATGTGAAGGAGGACATGAATGATATAGATGGGGGCCTTGATAGGTACTATATGCAACTGACAATGACTGGATGATGTTCAATATGTTTGAGACAATGATATGACGATTTTCAAAGAAGTTCATGATGATATCACAAAACTTCGAGAAAAGACTAGAGACTTGGACTCAAGAGTGAGAGCTCTTAAATCAGATGATAGAGAAGTAAGGGGAACAATTTCTTGTTGGAAAAGGTAGGTAATACAAAGTTATATAGGTTTGAAAAACATAGGACTAAAAAGGAAATAAAACATGAGGCCTACATGAGGCAGGATGTAAATGATCTAATGGGTCTAAAAATAATGGGTAGATGATAGAATGATGCAAAAAGTGAGATAAATGAAAAGAATCCATGTGGGGAAACACATGTTCCCTTTGAGGAGTCTGAAATACCTCTAAAATCCTCTCATGTTCTTCAAAGTGTGACCTTGTCTATTGTTCTTCATGCGATAAGCTTGTCATATAATCTTGTGAGGTGTGGGAGGATGGTACAAGTCTCCAATGATAAGGAATATGGCTGCCAAAGTGCGCAAAGTAGCTTGATATGGGTTCAAAGTGCACTTGAGTTCAATCAAGTTCAATCAATGATGTTCAAAGTGATTGCAACTGGTTTGATGACACTTGTAGGGCTCATGAATCGATCGATACATATATCCAGAGTTGTGGAAAGTATCGCGAAGATGTTTGAGGAAGTTTGATGAAGATTGAGCTCAATATCACTGTTCGCGGTCGATCAAATGTTCGTAAGATGATTTACACTTATTGAGTGAGGTTCGAGGGGGCCATATGAGGTATGAGAGAGTCATGCTAGTGCTCAAAGTTAGAATCAAAGATGTTTGAGACCTCAATATTGTCTGATATTGCTTGAAAATGTGATTGAAGTTGATCGAGGTTGATCAAGGTTGCTCAGACTACTGTATAGACCTGTTATCCACAATGTGAAAAGTACTGGTGTGTGTCCCAAGTACTACCTGCGATGTGGATGTATCAGCAGAGACAGAGGTGGCATTATACAAGGCACATGATGACATGAAGCATTATGCTGATCGCTTATGTGCAGAAGCACCCCAGTACCAAATAGGAGATAAAGTCTGGCTTAGTACCAAGGATTTACACACTACCTGACCATCTGGGAAATTGATGGAGAAGCACATTGGTCCCTACCAGATTTCTAAAATTATATCGCCTAATGTGGTAGAACTAAAATTGCCACCATCATTCAAAATTGATGCACCAATTAACATTTCCCACTTATGACCTTACAAACCCCCTACCATACTGGGACAACAAAGCACTCCACCACCACCTATTGAAATTGAAGGTGAACCAGAATTTATAGTTGAAGAAATTCTAGATTCCTGGTTGCATTGTCACAAACTTGAGTTCTTGGTAAAATGGGAAGGCTACACAGATGAAAATAACTCCTGGGAACCAGAGGATAATTGTAAAAATGCACTGCAGAGGATAGCACGAATGCAGGACAAAATTTTGAAATTCTGACCATATCAAAATTTCACGGTACCCAATTATCCCATCATTACTCACCTGGAAGTTGAAGAATAAAAGGGGGTAATGTTGGGAAACATGTTCAAACATCTATTATCATTTCTTCTCATTTTTCCACAGTAGTATTACACTATAAAATACAAAATTACCAGCAAATGCGACCGTGAGATGGATAATTCTCATGCATGCTATATTTAGAATATTTACGCAACTGTACGCTTGCGTTGTAGTGCAGTATTCAAATATAGTAAAATAGTTGTCATTTAGTATATAAACCAATAAAATACTAAGAGACACCTTAGTTGTGTTCTCTTAGGATTCCCACCATCACATTGTGTGCGGAAACACCTTCATCAACCGACCGTTCTATTATTAACCTCTTTCATCAATCTTTGATCCCCCTTAACATATTCATTGTGTCTTCCTGTAGAGCCCGCACAAGGATCCCAGAGTGGATTTGGTGTTGCCCTGACAGCTTCCCCCTAAGTAAATAAAAGGTTTGCAGCACTCATCTGAGTGCCAAAACCAGTAAATATAGCACTGGCAATGTGTAAGTAGAAAAAGAAAAGACCTGCTGTATCTGCTGCATGGGTACAGGTTTCAAATGGGTACCTTGCAGCAGACCTGTACCCATACCTGCCTGACCCACACCCATGTACCCACATGGGTTTGCAAACCCGTGATGAGCACTAGTTTTGATTGCTGATGAAATTGAGGATTGTGTGTTAATATTACAGACCCTTCATTGTCACCTTTAATTTCCATTGGTAATTTTTTGTGGAAATCCAAGTTCCCTGTACAGTTTCTCAGCCAAGTTGTGACTTGCCTCACATCCAGCTTCTGATAGTGCTACATATTCTGCTTCTGTGGAGGAGAGGGTGACTATGGTTTATTTCTTCAATTGCCACATGATTGCTCCTCCAGCTGCTAGCAAAATATAACCAGTCATGGATTTGTGTTTGTCTGAGTCAGCATTTGCAAATGCAGTGTCTGCCTATCCATGGAAGAGGTTGTTCTTTCACTCTCATCTTGGGATTTTTTATAAGTTATCCCTAGAGTTTTCATACCTGCTAGGTACCAAAGTATCCACTTTATTGCACTGTGGTGTTGAGAACCCAGGTTTGTGGTGTAGGTGGCTAATTTACTTGGGGTTGATGGCAAGTTCTGGCATGTACAAGCCCTTATGTTTCATTTTTTTTAAACCTCTCAACTTATCAGTTGAGAGGTTTTAAAAAAGATATCAAACATAAGGACTCATACATGCCAGAACTGGCTGTCTACCCCAACTGAAGTTTTGAAAATAAGAAACAACATTCATGTCACAGGCACTTATGATGTAGGTCATTTTCAACTGCTATAGCATTCCCTTACATATCTATGTACAGTACATTACATGATATGTCAAGCCAACTTCATTGAGAAACTACTTTTTGGCATATATTACTAGTACAGCATGAGTATTGAGCTGTGTCATAAATGTTTTGTCTGAAAGACCAGTTACATGGCCTTCTTTTCAGCACTTGCTCTTTGTAATCATGCCATCATGAACATCAGGAAAACAGGAAGGAGCTGGTATTTCTAGGTGGAGATTATATGTGATAAGCATGCCAATGGCAGAGATGTGTACATATACTTGCCATCATGATTGCCTCAACATGACATCATTGTTGCAGCATGATCCAGATCTGATCAAGTCAATAACACAATGGTGAGAACCAGCTATTGGCTTCCACACTAATCACAAACACATGATATGGATACCATTCCTCTTTTGCAAATCTAGAGTACTGTACCAACACCATCAGTTCATCAGTCATGGGTCACAGGCCCTCAAGTTGAAACAAAAGGTCACAGAGGTCACAGGTCACAACAGGGACTGACAAACCTGGGAGAGCCAAAAGTGACTAAAAAAGACAAGTTAGATGTGTTTCTGGTCAAAATTTTGCCCAGGTCACAAAAACGGCCTTTTGTCAGGTCAGTCACAGGTCACACCCCCTGATGAACTGATTGCATGGTACAGTACATCAACCCTGAGCTTAATGATGCAAACCTGATCTTTGCTCTGCATTGATCAAGAACATACTTATGATGCAACTACCATTCTTCTGTTGCAGATCTCGAGCCCTCAGCTTCATGACCAGTGATATGTCCACATCACAGGTAGTACTTGGGAAACACACCAGTACTGTTTGCATTGCGCATAACAGGTCTATACAGTAGTCCAATTGACCTTGATCAACTTTGAACAAGTTCGATCATGTTTTCAAGCATTTTCAAGTGATATCAAGCAGTCTGAACATCTTCATTTTGACTTCAAGCATTAGCACGACTCTTCCATACCTTGAATGACCCCTCCGAACCTCATTCAACAAGTATACATGTAGATCATGTTATGAACATTCAATCAACCTTGAACAGCGATATCAAGCTCTTTTCATCAAGCTTGATCTTTGTTGAGCTTCCTCAAACATCTTTGAAATATCTTCCATGAGTTCATATACACTTATTGATCAATTCACGAGCCCTACAAATGTCATTGAACCCTTTCAAACATCAATGATCAACCTCAATTGACCTCAAGTGCACTTCAAACCCATATCAAGCTACTTTGCACACTTTGGCAGCTGTATTCATTATCATCAGAGACTCATACTGTCCTCCCACACCTCACAAGATCATATGACAAGTTTATTGCATGCAGAACAATAGGCAGGAATGCACTTTGAAGGACATGGGACCATTTTTGAAGTATTTTGGACTCCACAAAGGGAACACATGATGTACTGCATGATATCCTTTCATTTGTCTCATGTTCACATCATTTCATCATTTACCCATCCTATTTAGCCCCATATTACTGTTCTCATCCTGCCTCATGTACGCCTCATGTTCAATTTCCTTTTTAGTACTATCTTTCTTATGTCATATAAACATTGTATTAGGTCCTTTTTCATCACAATATCATTCATGTTATCATGCCAGTAGTCTGATTCAAGTGATCATATACTTGATTCAAGTATTTCATCTTAGTTCAAAGTTTTGCGAAGGATCACAAACTTCCTCAATAAATCATCGCACCTCTATGTCAAGCCTCCCAACCCTCATCTCTACCTCGATATTATCATATTCACCTCACTTTTACCTTGCTCATTACATTCCTGTCATCTCCCCTCTCATCATACTTGTTCCTCATAGTCTGATTGATCGAACTTTTATCACATTCTTGATATATCATTGAACTCTCTTCAATATCCCTTGATATTCCTAGCTATTAACCCCCCCAACCTTGACCTAGATCCCGATATTCAGTACCACCTTGCTACCTTCCTCTAGCCTGTGCAATGCCATACAAAGCCCTTTTTAGGTGTTTTGGTTGGGTTTCCTGGCCAAGTATTATCATCGCTCTAACACAAAAAGATGTACCATTTGAATTTGGCCTGAAACAGATTGCAGCGCAAGAAGACCTCAAAAAGGCTCTCATTGAGTCTCCAGCCCTTTGAGCCATTGACTGTTGATCAACAGCACCAGTTATACTATTGGTCGACACCTCAAACATTGCAATCAGATTTCTACTCACCCAATGTGACCCTGATAATCTTCAAAAATGCTATTACAATTGATTCAGCTTGATTACACTACATTCGCAAGAGTTGAGGTTCTCACAACAGAAGCTCAAACTATATGGGTTGTATTGAGCTCTCACACCTCTTCAATTTTATCTTATTGGTGTTCAAAATCTCATCATCAAAGTCAACGTGTGATATATCAAAGGAATGCTATCAAATCCTGACATCGCACCTAGTGCTACCCTCAATAGGTGGATCATCTTGATCCTCACATTTAATTTCAAATTAGTACATGTTGCTGGTACTCACTATGGTCCCAATGGTCTATCGCAAAGACCACTGCAGCTGGAAGATGATGTCGTAGACAACAAAGAAGACTTTGGTAATGGGATCAATCAACTACATGGGTTTGTACATCAAATAAATCCAGTAATAACTCATCCCTCCCATTCCCTATGCTTTATTTGACATTCACACTCACCTCAGACTTCCTTGAACAAACTTCAATCAGTTACAATGATATTCCTCAATCAGAAAATGTGAAACGAGATGTTTTGCATTTAGTTCAAGTTTGAAAATGGTTAGCAGATCTGATACTACCTTTTTGCAATATTGTACTGAGTTTTTCATAGATTCAGGAAAACTCTGGCGAAAGGATTCACATGGAGCTCACAAGATTGTCCCAACACCAGAATCTTGCCTTGAAATTATTCATGCAGCCCATGACAATATCAGCCACAAAATGATCTTCGCTATGAAATCACTCATTGCCCTTTGATTCTGGTGGCCCAATATGAAAGCCGACATTGCTTGGTTCATTCGAACATGCCATTATTGCCAGCTTTGACAAACTTGAAATCTCCTCATTCCCCTACCCCAGCTCCTCTCTTCACAAAAGTCTACATTGACATGATGCACATGCCTGCCTCTGGTGGCTCTCAATACATTGTACAAGGGCAATGTTCCCTAACCTATTACCCTGAATTTTGAATGCTTCAAAAAGGAAATGTGAAAAGTCTCAGCAATTGGATCTTCAAAGATATTATCTGCAGATGGTGCTCACTAGCTGAAATCATCACCAATAACGGCCCCACATTCATAGCAGCCCTCAATTATCTCAGTCAACAATACCACATTTGACATATTTGCATCAGTGGATACAATTTGTGAGCAAATGGCCTTGTTGAACAAGCCCACTTCAATGTTTGACAAACCCTATATAAGGCAGTTGACAGTATTGAAGGAAAATGGTTGCTTGGGACACATTCAGTGTTCTGGGCAGAATGAGTTACAATTAAAAAATGCATGGGCTGTTTACCCTACTTCACAGTTACAGGAGCTCATCCCCTCATCCCTCTCGACATTTCCAAAGTGATATCTCCAACCCCCTCCCAATTTGATATTATTGACAACCAATCTCATTGCACAACAAGCCATCACTCTACAGAAATGATCGGATGACCTCAAAAAACTCTATTCGAAGGTCTATACAGCTTGACTTGAAGCTGCAAAGCACTTTGAACTAGTTCACAAGTGAACTATTTGAGACTACAATTGTGATAAAGGTGACTTAGTACTCATGAAAAACACACAGATCAAAAAATCCCTTGATCAAAAAATGTGACCTTGATATCTAGGCCCCCTCATAGTAATCACTCAAAACTATGGAGGTGCCTATGTACTCTGCGAACTTGACCAATCAGTACTCCATCAACCTATTGCAGCCTTTCAAATTCTCCCCTACCTCGCTCAAACATCCATTCCCCTTCCCCCAAACTTCCTCAATATCAACCTGAAATGCCTTGAACAACTTCAAACAACTGATGAAGTCAACAACAATATTCATGATATCAACTTCAAACTCAATGAAGATTAAAACTCTCTCAATTTTCCATCTCAATCTTCATTCTCAAACTTTTCTTCTTTAATTCTATCTTTGAACTTATTTTTCTTTCGTTCTTTCTTTTAGTAAGTCATGATATCACATTTAGCATGGTCATGCAAGACTCGAAAGGGTTTTTCAGCCATGATGATCTACTGAGCCTTTCCCTTAATTTTGAATTTCGCTTTTTCTTTATTAATTTCATTCTTCAAATCACTTACAAGTTTTTTTTAATTTTTTTATTCGTTCAAAAAGAAGAATAAAATTCAAGTTCAAAAACAAAAAACAGTCTATCTAGTTTGCAAGCATCTTTTTGATGCCCTCAATTCCATATTCTAAAACTTCTAAATCTACCTGCTTCCTTGCCAGGATCTCCATCAATCTCATTCAATGAGCAGCCTGCTTGTCAAGGTCCATGATCCCTCCCTCAACCTCAAGATCCTCTGTTTCAATCCTCTTCCCCTTACCCTTCAATGACCTTTTCCTCTCTTTCTTTTCCTTCATTGTTTTCTTGATTGCCTTTGATGATCATGGGGCCCACCAATTGAATGCAAAGCACTAAAAACAAGTTAGAACAAATCGGAAAAGTTCAAAAAAAAACATCACACCTGGTTTTCAAGGTAATGCTCATGTCACCACCTTTGCTTTCCCCACTCCAACCCTTGCTACCTTGGGCTTTCAAATGCCTCTCCTAGAAATCCCCTGCCACCAGCATCCCTGCACCCCAGACTTGCATTGATTACACTTCACAGCCCCCTTCTTGATGATGCATGGTGGCTGGGACTTGAACCCAGCACATCAATTGCACTATGAACAAGTCTATTAGTATACTTGAAAATTGATTGAAGAATATCAAGGACTTACTGGGCCCTCAAAGTTGAGCAACCCCATCATTTTGAACCTTGCTCATTTCATCTCAAGCTCAGTGGTCCCCTCATTGAGCTTGTTGAGCTCATCCTCACCTTCATCAGCCTCCAGTGCCTTGGCCTTTTTTTTTTTTTTCTTCTTCTTTTTTTTTGACTCAACAATTTATTATGCAGGGCTCAAATGCAGTCCACAGGTGGATTTACGAAACAAAGTAGCTAGACTATGTACTACACAATGGCTGTTTGTCTACCAGTCCTCAGTAACTAGCACCACACAAATAATGTTCAGATGTGAATGGGAAGGAAAAAACCAAAAAGGAGGGGGCATGCAGTGCCCCCCTGGCTGACCAGAGAACATGCCCACTAGTGCTAATGGGGGTCCCCCACACCCCCCCAAACCCAGCAACAGGCCCAGCAAGTTTTTCACCAGGGAATGACCCCCCGGTTACTAGAGCCACCATGCAAGTCCCAGATCCAGTTCAACATGGTTGGTGTGCCAAAAGGGCATGGTGGTAAGAACTTTCTGTTGCAAGTGGTGGAGCCTGCAATAGGGTGGCCTGAGGCTTGTGAATCTGCACAGAACAATTCTGCATCATGGGCTAACTTTATTTATCAGGAGATCATTTGTAGGTTCAGCTGTATCCCCATTCTGAAGGTGGATGGTGGTTCTGAGTTCAAAGGTGCAGTTGAGATTTTATTTATGTAAGCAGTATGGTGTGGTCACTATTATTGCCACTCCCTACACCCCTCACAATAACACTGTGGCTGAACATGCACATCCCACCCTCATTGAGTCCCTTTGCTGTGCATGTGGTACTAACTCATTATGGCCACTGTTTTTATTTGCTTGCTTGTTGGCTATGCGATGCATGACATCTTGAATGATGGGGGTTTCTCCTTACTACTTACTTTATGGCAGATCTCTACTTTTGGCCTTCAATATTGCAGATCAGACCTAGGACACTTTAGACTGGCACACTGTACAGACAACTGCTGACTTGATCAGGATATGAACACAGCAAGTTGCTAGATGGGATCATCACCTGGTTCAAGCATTGGTACAGCAATGGACACTTATAAGAAAGTGATTGATGAATTCAACCATAAACATTGTGCTCAACTGGGAATGGGTGAATTTGCACTTGGAACCTGGGTCCTGGCACATTGTTACATTCCATTCCACCTGATTCGGACTTCTGATGGAACACCGCTCCAGACTCTGATATATGTTGAGATCGATCAGATTCCATTCCAGTGCATAGTGTAGACTTTGTACATAGTTACTGTAGTTACTCATAGGATTTTACCTCGGGTTAATACCTTGGGTACTGCCTGTACCGCCGACCACAGCTAACATACATAGCTCTTACCTCGGTTCACACGTTACCACACGTTATCATATGTTTCATACATTTCACACATTATCATACATTATTCACCCTCTTGTCTTTGTCTTCGGACTTCCGATCAGTCCCCTACTTGAATTCCCGATCATCCTCCAGTAAATTGAACACCGTAACAAGTGAAGGGCACAACTTCTTAAAAGTTGAAGCCAAGTTCTCTTTGATACCCCTCCGGATTACCGATCAGTTCCCACGTGGATTCCCCTTCAGCCTCAGTTCATAACAGTATATTCGAATTCACACTTCGTTGTTACTCATGACCACCACCCAGACTACAACTCGAAAACGGACCACTCAGAATTCCCGACGGCAGGCACGATCCACAGAATTTCTGCGATTCGCCATTCTGTTCTTAGTCCTCCAAGATTATCATTTATGTTTGGACAAACTTCACAACCCTCTAACATCTTTCGTCAAATTGGCAAAGGTGCTCCATCAATTAGCGCTACATTAATGTCCACCAATAATAATCAGGGAACTAACGAACCTCAGCCACATTCCTGATCCCCTACACCATTGGAGTATGTGGACCCATCCCATAACAATCATCATTTGGACCCTAGCGGTCCTCCCGATTCTCCGCCCATACCTCCCGACCCTCCTAACGATAATGATCATGACCCTGGTGACCCTCCTGTTCCAGGAGATGGCCCAGGACCTGACGATAGTGATGATGGTAGTAGTAGTTCATCGTCAGCAGATCCCAGTGGTAGGTTTGTCCAAGCTCTCTTTGAGCTTTTAGGCAGCCTTAGGGATTTGCATTGGAACTCCTCACCCAAACCTGAAAAGATAAAGGTTCGAGAGCCAGATACATTTGACAGCTCCAACCCCAAGAAACTACGGGACTTCCTAGTCTCTTGTAACCTTCACTTTAGGGATCGGCCCCAAGTCTTCGCATCCGATGAGAAAAGGATTCTCTTCATCCTTTCTTATCTCAAAGGATCAGCTCTTAGCTGGTTTGAACCAGGACTTAACAACCCTATGAACTCTGCCCACTGGATGTGGAATTACCAAGCATTCCTGGGTGAGCTAGAAGGCAATTTCGGTCCCCATGACCCAGTCGGGGATGCAGAGAAAGCCCTCAATGAACTCTCCATGAAGAAAACTGCCCATATTGTTAAATACAATGTAGACTTTTGGGAACTAGCCTCATGAGTCAGTTGGAATGAATTGGCACTCCATGATCGGTACTTCCATGGACTTCCGCTTCGACTCCACGTTGAAGTACTTCGTGGGGGTAAACCAGACAACCTTGCAGCCTTGCATCTAAAATCCCAAGATGCTGACAACATCTATTGGATGCAAGAGGAAGAATCACGTTTGGAATCTCGGAACACGGTCAATGTCGGACACCCGATTAAAAAGGATTCCAGCAAAACCCATCAGCCGCAACCCCTGTATAACCCCCCAGTTTACCACCCTCCTACTCCTTCCATTTCCCAACCCTCGCACATTATCAGAAATAGATCCAAAAATTCTATCTCTGATAAACTCGGAAAAAACAGCAAACTCACTGGTGATGAAAGAGATCATTGTATGAAAGAAGGACTCTGCCTTTACTGCAGAGAAAAAGGACATGTTGCTCACGATTGTCCAAAATCAAAAGTAACAAAAGCACGATTGGCTAACGTTTTGACCCCCGAGTCAAAGGCTGAAACCGCGGACTCAAAAAAATAGTCTGCAATCCTCAGAGATATGCTACACGGACTGAGGATTGCATTGACCTTACCTGCGTAGCTAACTTTGTTAGGCTCAATGCTTCCGCTCTTTTGGATCCCGACTCCCTAATCATTACACTTTCATTAACATCAATTTGCTCCCTGCTTACCCAAACCCTAATCAATTCTGGATCTTCCCATTGTTTCATCGACTCTACATTTGCCGCTGAACACAACATCCCCACCACTTCAATTTCTCTGATCGGCCTCCAATTTTTCAATGGGTCTTGTAAAACTACCATTACACAGATGGCCCATCTCTTAGTAACCTTTCCTTGCAGTGAAAAGTTCAATCTGACATTTTATGTAACCCCGCTAGACTCTTCCTGCTCTGCCATTTTAGGATACAATTGGTTGAAGCAATACAATCCATTGATTGACTGGTCTTCCAACCAAATCTCTTTCCATTCGGCTGAACATAGAGGTCTCGCCCCTCCGATGTCTACCTTGAAGGCTAATTCATTGCCTCAATCTCCTGTGAACTCACCATCCCTCATTCCCGATCAGATTCCCAAAGCTATTCCCAACTCAATTCCCGCACCTATCCCTGAATCTCCTCACCTAACACCTCCTCCCATCTCTTTAATCAATGTGGCCATGTATTTACGCACCAGTAAACTTCCAGGCTCAATAGCCTTTCAACTGCAGTTAGCACCTGATGGTACTTTCAGGCGAACAGCAGCTGTTACCAAACCGGACTTATCATTGGTCCCGAAGAATATCACGAATTCACCGATGTCTTCAACAAAGGGAAAGCTGATAAGCTCCCTCCACACTGCTCTTACAATCTCAAAATAGAGATCGAAGACAGAACTCCACCTCCTAGCTGAATGTACTCCCTTTCTCAATCAGAGTTGGAAACTCTGCGATTGTTCATTGAAGAACATGTTAACCTAGGATTCATTCGCCCCTCCAAATCCCCTCATGGTGCTCCCATCCTCTTCATCAAAAAGAAAGATGGCAGCTTACGACTTTGTGTCGACTATCGTGGCCTAAATCATATCACCAATAAGGACCATTACCCATTACCATTGTTATCGGACCTCCTTGATGCCCCAAAGAAAGCCCGCATCTTCACAAAAATAGATCTTTGACATGCCTACCATTTGGTTCAGATTGCCGATGGTGAAGAATGGAAAACCACCTTCAGAACCCGCTACGGTTCATTTGAATGGCTTGTAATGCCTTTCAGATTAACCAATGCACCAGCTGCTTTTCAATGATTTATGAATGACATCTTCAGTGACCTACTGAATGTTTGCGTCATCATCTATCTCAATGACATCTTAATTTATTCGGAGGATATGTCCAAACATAAAGCTCACGTTAAGGAAGTCCTACAGCAACTTCGCAAAAACGGACTTTATGTGGCTCC
>QLOK01002488.1:0-10947 GCA_003313805.1 Tricholoma flavovirens
GTGGGGCACAGAGAGGGAGGTGTCACCCCCGTTGGTGTTGGTGGCGTTGTTCCCATGGTGTCATTCATGCATTGTTATCAAAAGAAAACAACCTAAAAGAAAGTAAAAGACATTAGTAGAGGTAATAATAAATCAATAAAAAAAGCATACCCTGCCCAAATGACAGATGGGCGTCCTTTGGGCTGTCTGCATTGTGTTTGTTCATTTCCATGGTCATTGGTGTGGACAGAGTGGTGACATGGCGTTGTTGATGTTGTTGTTGTGGTCATGGGAAGTTGTCAGGCAAGTGGTGCCACTTTTGTTTTTGGAAGCGCAAATGTGACCACATGGTCTGTGCACTGCCAGAAGGTATATAAACACCTACCAAACCAGTACTTCCATTGTAGACTCCTCCCACTTCTTTAATAATTAGTTATATTTAGTACTTATATTAGTTCTTTTTATCTCTACTTATGTAACTTTAGTTGTGTATATGGTATGTTTTATATATAGTGAAAAGACCGGTTGCAGCTAATTGCAACTGGTCTTTGATTGGTTTTTGAATATTTTCAAACTGAGGCAACCTGCAACTGGACCAACTCCCAAGTAAGGCAACTGCAACTGATGGTCTGGTTGCCTTCTGTTGGGTTGGGTTGGGTTTTGGTTTTTTTCTGGTCTATGTGACCGGACCTTTAAACACGACCCATACATACTCCTCCTCTGCAGCTAAATGTGCTGCCTCCTCCTCCTCCTCAGCCTTATGCTCCTGTTCCTCTTGCCACCCCAGCTCCTCGATTCTTGCCTGCAGCTTGGCCTTCTCACAAGCTCATCTCATGCCAGGGGCTTCAATGGTGGTAGTGTTAGGAAACATGTACAAACATCTATTATCATTTTTATTTTTATTTTTCTGCAGTAGTATTACATCATAAAACACAAAACTACCAGCAAATGCAACTGTGAAATGGATAATTCTCACGCATGCTATATTTAGAATATTTATGCAACTGTACACTTGCATTGTAGTGCAGTATTCAAATATTGTAAAATAGTTGTCATTTAGTATATAAACCAATAAATACTAAGAGACACCTTAGTTGTGTTCTCTTAGGATTCCCACCATCATATTGTGTGCAGAAACACCTTCGTCAACTGACCATTCTATTATTAACCCAATCTTTGATCCCCTTAACATATTCATTGCATCTTCTTGTAGAGCCTGCACAAGGATCCCAGAATGGATTTGGTGTTGCCCTGACAGAAGAACACAACTCTTATTCTGTGCACACTCACTTTGTCTCTCCCTGCCACATCCGATTATCAATCACTCAATCCTCTTGTCACGAGACAGGAGTAACTTGTAATTACATAATCAGTTTCACTTTCATAATCCACACATCAGCACCACCTTACATTGCAGTTGTCAGTGCTCAAAAGGTAGTACTTGTCTGTAGGACAGCTGCAACTAGACAACTGTTTGAATCTGGTTTAGTGTACTATTTTTAGTATACTCATTATGGCCTTTCATGGTCAATTGTTTTGAGTAGTTACTGAATTTGGTAGCTGAAGAAACAGTCCTGAGTCAGCTGAAGAACTTTGTTAGGTTTTATTTTTAGCCACAATGTCATGGGTGACAACATTACTTCTGGTTCTGTTAATCCCGTTCCCACACTGGAAGAGAAAGTTGATGCTCTTGCTATGCAGCTTTCTCAACTAGTAAATTTCATTATGCTCCAAAATCTTATTCAACCAGTACCCACAGTGGAGGAAGAGGTGGATGAATTCTTATCTCATCATGAAGAAGAGTTGGCAAGGAGTGCTGGAGATGGCAAAGTCCACTTACCTAGATTTGCACCACCACAATTATTTGATGGAATGATGAAGGATACTATATCCTTTATTAGTTCTATTATATTATATATTAAAGGTTGTGAACCTGAATTCAGAACAACAGAATCCAAGATCATGTTTGCATTTTCATATATGCAAGGGGGCAAGGCACAATTTTGGAGGAATGAAGCCATCAATCAAATAGCGCAGGGTCATGAGCTGTTTGAGAGTTTTCAAGATTTTCTTGGAAAATTGGAAGCTCAATTTGGTGATCCTAATCCGAAGGCAACAGCAGTAGGGAAGTTGAAGACCATATGGCAAGGGTCTTCCTTGGCAGATGAATTCATTTTGAAATTTAAAGCTGAAGCTTCACAAACTGATTTAGGCAATACTGCATTGATTGAATATTTGAAGGCAGGACTTAATCTGTCCTTGTTCAAGTCGATATATTGATTACCAGTTATGTCTTCTATGTTGGAGCAGTGGTATGAATTGGCATTCAAGCTTGATTGGCAATATCGCCAAGAGCAAGCAGAGTTGAAATTGTTATACCTGCACACAGGTTCTAAAGTTGGAAGGTTGTTGGGAGGAAGTTCCGAGAAAGGAAAGCATTGATCATACATGAGATGAAGGCACAGCCACCAGCTATGGCAGTGACACTTCCAAATCAATTGAGAATTAGTCAGCATGCATCAGATGCAATGGATGTTGATTGTGCAGGGAGACGTCCCCCAATCAAATGTTTCATTTGTGGAAAATTGGGTCATACAGCTAGGTATTGCAGAGAGAAGAGGGAGATCTGAGAAGCAACTACTGACAAGCAGAATTTTCCTGAGCAGTCCCAGTGAAGGTTTCCCTATTGGAGACTCATAATCAATATGGTGTATTAACAATGGAGGAAACCAATGATTCACATCCCTGCCCAATTGATCCTATGATTGTGACCTATTACATCCTCAATTTCATTTCTTAACTACATAACTGAGCTATGGTTAGGATCAAAGCACATCATCAATCCAAAAATAGCCATACTCAGAAAGTTCCGAAAACCTTTATCTGATTAGCTCACATTGAATGTGAAGTAATGTTGACAGTAGGGTTGAAGACCGTTGACACTCATGCAATGGTTGATATTGAGGCATTGTTAGACAGTGGTGCCACAGGTTTATTTATAAATTGTGCATTAGTCCATGGCAATGGAATTCACATGCATAAACTGGAGTAACCTGTGATCATGTACAACATCAATGGAATGGTGAATAAGGGAGGAAGTATTACTGAAGAGGTGACATTGATTATGTCCTACCAGGGTCACAAAGAGAGAGCCATATTTGAAGTGTGCAACCTTGGAAAGACTAATCTAATAATAGGATACAACTGGTTACATAAGCACAACCCTAGCGTTGATTGGAAAACTGCAGTTGAGGAAAGAGAAGAAGGTAAAGAGAGAGAAGAATAGTATGGGGAAGTATTCAGTCATGGTAGAGGAGGTTCCTGATGAAATAATGCCCAATGGGGAGAAACTGATCACAATTGAGAAAAATGATCCAAATGATCTATTTCAGTTTATTTGTGGAGGGCAATCATGAAATCCAAATCCCCCAAAGATTGATAAATCAGTGGAAGAGTTGCTACCTGAGAAATATCATAAATATTTGTCAGTGTTCCAGAAGAAGGAATCAGAAAGAATGCCAAGGAGAAAACCATGGAATCATGGAATTGAGATGAAGCCAGGATTTGTGCCAAAAAAGTCTAAAGTCTATCCATTATCACCGCAGGAACAAGTGGAAGTTGATGATTTCATTAATGAGCAGTTGAGGAAAGGTTACATCTGTCCATCTAAATCCCCGCAAACTTCACCAATATTCTTTATTCCAAAGAAGGATTTGAAGAAGTGCATGTGTACTGACTACTGCTATTTAAATGAGTGGACAGTCAAAAACTCATATCCCCTACTGTTAATTTTGGAGATCATTGATAAAGTTGGAAAGGCAAAGAGATTTACAAAATTGGATCTATGATGGGGTTACAACAATGTATGCATCAAAGAAGGAGACAAGTGGAAAGCTGCTTTTGCTACACATTGTGGATCATTTGAACTATTAGTCATGTTTTTCAGGATGACTAATAGTCCACCCACCTTTCAGAATATGATGAACAATATTCTAAAAGAAGAAATTGATTGAAGTGTGGTAATCATATTCATTGATGACATTCTTATATTCATGGGAAGTAATGAAGGGCATGAAGAAATAGTACAAGCAGTGTTGCAGAAGTTGAAGGAGAATGATCTATTTCTGAAAGTGGAGAAGTGTACTTTTGATGCAACAGAAATTGAATTCCTCAGATTGATCATCAGTCCTGACAGAATCAAATTGAATCTAATCAAGGTAGAAGCCATTATGTCATGGCCCACCCCTAAACGGGTCAAAGATGTACAAGCATTCTTGGGTCTTGCAAACTTCTATCATCGATTTGTCCACAATTTTTCCAAGATAGCCACACCCTTACACAATCTTACAAGAAAGGATGTAGTATGGAGATGGGGAGAAATTCAGCAATGAACATTTGAAGAATTGAAGCGGAAATTTGTGGAAGGTCCCATATTAGTACCTGTAGATTTTACCCGACCACTAAGGGTAGAATCTGATGTGTCTGATTATGCTACAGGTGTGGTACTATCAATGCAGTGTGAAGATGGAAAATGGCATCCATGTGCATTTCTATCTAAAAGGTTGAATGATGTGGAAAGGAATTATGATGTGCATGATAAAGAAATGTTGGGAATAATCCGAGTGTTAGAGGTGTGGAGACATTATTTGGAAGGAGCAAAGGAAGAATTGGAGATTTGGATGGATCATTCAAACCTTCAATACTTCATGTCCGCCAAGAAATTAAATCGCTGCCAAGCACATTGGGCATTATTTTTATCATGCTTTAATTTCCACTTAATTCACAAACTGGGAAGCTTGATTAAGAAAGCCAACATGTTGTCATGGAGACCCAATCATAAAAAGGGGGTGGAGAATGACAACAAAGACATCACATTGTTGAAGCCAGAGTACTTCCATATATGCACCATGCACCAAGGTCATCTATTAATAGACAGTTCTGAAAATGAAATGTTATCTAAAATTTGGAACTGTACTAACATGGATGAAGAGGTAGTCAAAGCAGTAAAGGAAATGAAAGGAGAGAAGAAAAAGACTATTAAAGGAGAAGAGTGGTGTGAGGAACAAGGGCTAATATTGTTCAGAGGAAATGTTGTGAGTTGTGGGGGTCTTTTGAGACTTCACACAACCAGAACATGAATAACATATATATTTTTGTGTAAGTTGATGTAAAGTGTAAAAGATTGTTGTAATTACATAAGACTGGTCCTTTATAAGGGCCAGTCTAAAGGCATTGAAATGAAATTATAACAGTAATAAATGATTGTCCAGGATCACCAGACCCTCCCCTCTTGGCATCAACTGATGGCTAAAGGCAGCTGTCATTTTTGGGTAAAACAGAATGATTTACATCCTAGAAGAATCGTCCTTGGGCTTGTCCTCGTCAAGCAATCCTAGCTCATTGAGGGAAAGGTCATCAACTGGCTTTGTTGATGTGCCCATGAATACCTCTGCAATTATTGTATCATGCTCAGAACTGGGTGTGACATCAATGATTCATTTGTGGTCAGGAACCCCTGAGCTGGGTAGAGATGGTACTTATGATACTGGCATCTCTAGGATTGTACCCTGGGTGCATAGGGCCACTGACAGCATGGGGTCATGGTCATCCTCAGAAATTGAGTCAGTGCTACTTTCACTGATGTCCCCAGCTCTCTTCTTCTTTCATTGCGAGGTGTTCATGATGAGAGTGAAATGACCAGTGGATGGGGCCCCTCTGAACCCTCTTGGAGGAATCCCAGACTCAGCCTGTTGTTTTACCTTCAGGGCCCTTTTTTGGCCCTGAGTGAGTTTCCTGGAGATGGGAATACCACTCCAACCTCCAGTTGGATCAAAGTCAGGGTCCACAGACCCTAGACTCGCAGTGCTGGGTTGAGCAGGACCTGGTGTAGGGAGCCCTGCTGAAGAAGGGTTGGGTGCACTAGGTTGCCCTGTGTGCATGGATTCAGATAATCCCCCGAGGGTTCCCAAGGGGGATGGATTTGAGCTTGGTCCAGCAAGGGTCTTGCTGGATTATATGTGGCCCTGCCTCTCATAGGAACAAGAGGATCCCACTTCCTCTTGGGGCGAGGTGCTGCAAAGGAGATGTCAGTGGAACTGGGTATCCACCAATGGGGTTCGGTCATCAGAGGTGTGTCCTCTTGATGTGAGTTTGATGATTGCCTCAGTCAGTTTAAAACCTTTGAGGCTGTCGTGGGTTCCTCCAGGCGAATGGTAATGGTGCTGGCCATGTGGGACAGCCAGCTGAAAGCATAGTCATGGGCTTCATGGACCTCATGGTCTGTGACTCCCATCACCATGAGGTGTCAGACAACATCCTCAATTGTGGTGCTATCAGTGACACTTGACATGGGTTGTCAAGTACGAGTGGGGGCCAGGGCCAGGGCATTGTGCTCTCACACCTGGTGGTATAGTCCAGGAAGGGCAAAAACCTCTGCCAAGTGCAGGTACAGCCCAAACTTCTGCCTCTGGGTTAGCCCAGGGGGAATCTGTTGGTGAGTCAGGAGATGCCACCTGACATGGGGAAGCGAGACCTGAAATTGGTCTAGCATGATACTGGGCATAGATTGCCACTGGTACTGATGCTGGTGCATAAACTGAGCCCACAGCTCAGCTGAATCAATTATGCTTGGTCATTCCAAATGATTGGGGTCTCTCATTTGGCAAGAGACTAAAGAAACCTTGTTGAGGAATGGAAGCAAGATGTTCAGGGGAGTGTTGATGATTGGTGTGATCAGGTACTAGGCATGATCGGTTGCATATCATTGCCTTGATCAACCTCAAGTTATGAATGTACTGTTTTGCATGTATATTCCTCATTCCTCAACAGATTTCCTTTAGTCTCTTTGCATCTTATGGAATCAGCTCTCCTCTATCTGTCACTGCTCTCTGATTAGCAGCATATTGCTTGGCTGTTGAGCTATTTTCACATTATTGCCTTTTTTGGAACACCTGGTTCAACCTGCTTTCTGGGACATGCTTTGGAATCTCCTTCCATTTGAATATGCTATATTCATAGTAAACCTCATCTAGTATGATTCCTTGTCCTAATATGTATGATACACCAAGCTATCAAAGCAGTATAATCCATGGGTGAGTGACTGGGCCTTCCTCAGTCCATCAACACTCTATCTCCTCTCTACAGACTAATGCACCATCATGGGACATGGGTAATACTTGTAATGATTCAATATATCCATATATACTCCCGTTAGTTGGACATACCAGCTGGCATTGCCTGGTAATGATTTTAGGTGAGTGTGTTAAGAACCTGTTGTCTAGGACAAATTGCTAACAATAAGGATCATACATAGGCCATTTCCCAGAGGTAATGGACTATATTAACCACTGGCAATCACTTTTAAACAATAGGTCAAGTATATGTTCTGTGGTGAGTCATGTTCACTTTGTTGATGGGAGATCCATGCCCTGGTGGGTCAGGATCTTGATCTCCCACCATGACACATATCTACCCTTAATCTATTTCATTAATAGGTCTAGAAAGCGAAGAAAGCGAATGTTTTGGCCCCACGGATCTCCCAGGGTAAGTATTCCTCCTCCTGACCACACCTTATTTTTGTTCATGCTGACCATTAGAGCACATTGGGGGGCTCTTTCATATTGTTTAACAAGCCTATGGTATGCTATTCCAAGGCCAATTTGAGAAGGGGAATGGCCAGGCATGTGGGTAAGTGATAGTCTCCACCACACCTCATACAGGTGCTTTGATACCCAACCCAAGCTTCCCAGTTCTCTGAAGCTCACTCCCTACAACTAAGTACATTCACCCACCCTTCCATATATTTTCTGTTGTCTGTAGAGCATGTACAAGCCCAGTAGATGGTGCCCTCTCTCCCCACCCTCTCACTTCTCTCACTTCCCCCCTCTCCCATCATGCCCTACTTATGTAGCAGTGTCCCCAGTCAGGTATATAGCTATGTAAATGATTTCTTAGCCCAGGTCATCCTGCAGAACCCTGCATGTAAGAGAAGAGAATCCCATCCTCCCTGCTCAAGGGAGAATGCTTACTGTAGGTATAGAACCAAGTTCTCCCAACCCCATGGACTCAGTTCCACATACCCCTCTTCATGCATTCCTTTTGCTGTAGAGGATCTACAGTCCTCCCCTCCCCTCCCACTTACTGTTCAAGGGAGTAGCATGGGAGAATGCTGATTGCATGTTGGATATAGGTGAAAGAGTGAAAGAAACTTGTTTATTGTCAACTTATACACATACACATGGGTACTATATACCAAAAAAAGCGGAGGGAATGAGTGGAAAATGAGCAGAATATGGTGCTTTCATCAGGGTACACGTTGTTGATTATATAATCAACTAATCCAGATGGAATTGTTCACATCCATCAATTCCCGACGGATTTTGATGGGGGAAACAGTCCCCACACCCTGTAATATATTTATAGAACTAATCCTACCAGGTGTTATATTTAGAAAACAGATGAGGCCAACTGGAGGGCCGAAATATAGTGTGGGTGCCAATTTGGTGCTTTGTTTGTACATGTTGTAAATATAGCCGGGTTTGATGGCAGGGCAACAGTGAGCGGGGTAAGTGTCATTGATGAAGAAGTATATAAATAGATGACAATGGTGATGACAGATGATGGGTAGGGAGCCGTGATGCCTGCTGATGTGGAGGTGGGAAATGTGTTCTACTTTAGGAAGGTTGTTAAATTGATGGCTGTGATGCATAGGTCAAAGTAGTCAATAGACTATATTTGATACACAATACTGGATGTACTGGCTGCAGGATGTCCTGAAAGATTGTTTCCACTCCTCCCTGAGGCATGGGAGGTCCTCCTTTGAGAGGTGGCCCTCCGCCTTGGCTTTTCCAGCCAGGTCCTCACAGATGGTGAACAGCACATTGTTCAGGTCATTGACCTGTTTGGGTGGTAGCATTACAGGGACAGAAGCTTCAAACTCTTCTTTTTTGAAGTTTGGTCCATCAGGAAACCAATCTTGAGTGAACTTGTGGATGATCTCTTCTAGATTGTCACTGTTTTCCAAGTCATCTTTGGGTCCCAATAGAATAAGATCTGAAAGTCTCAAACCAGAGGCATGAGGTTTGTCAATGTCGTCCACCTCTTGTACCTCCACCATCCATCATTGAACCAATGGTGGCTATACTCGAGTCAAACTTGGACCATCTTTTTCTGGTGATAGGTCCACCTTGCAGTTGGAGCTCTGGGAGTATCTGGGAATAGTCAAGTACTTTTTGCATTTCTTATGATAGGTTTGTGCAGCAATGTAAAGGCCTACAGACTCGTTTAACTTTGAATGTTCATAGATTCAATTTACATATTCTTCGACACCTGCCGAGTATTAAATGACCACCTTTGATGCTCCTTCAAATGTTCTAATGACTTCAAATGGATGTGTCATATGCTCAAACAGCTTGATCGATTTTGATCACATTCGAACTTCAAGGTTCTTTCTCAAGTCTCATTGCAACATCTTTAGGCTATCTACTGAGTTACATTGAGCACCATACAAGCTTCAACAAGCTTTTGTGATCACCATGATTGTCTTCGATTGACCTCAATCAATTTCAAGTGAACTTTGACTGTGTTTAGACCTATTTCAAGCACTCCAGCAGCTGTCCTTCTTATTGTCAAATGTTGTACCTGTTAAGGTTGTGCTTATTGCGAGGGAGTAATTGGAAAACGCACAGGTTTTCCGAAGGGGGACAAACGAGACTTGGCTTCAACTTATAAGAAGTTGCGCCCCTCCTCTTGATTAGGGTTGTCTCTGATTTACTGGACTTGAATGCAAATGCACAGGTTATGTGCCGGGTTTCTGTACTAGATGGCAAGTGAGGATGAAGATTCCAAGTAGTGCTTAACTAATCAATATTCAAACTGAATAGCTCGACCTAATGTGCGAGCTTATATATGTAAGTACAAATGTTTCTACAATACTCTAGTAGAGTCTACAATGACTATTACTAATAGATGAGTAAGATTACTCAGGGATTATGCGGGTTGCCTGAAGCCTAGAATATTCCACAGTGTTCTCTCCTATTTTCCTTAGTTGGACTTGTAGCAACTGATTGCTAATTCAGTTACTAATCCTTGTGATCCCTTCCTATTGGTATTACTGTGGTCATCCCATGGGTTTTGCGATGTCAGAAGATTGGAGCATGACAGTATTTCCCCCTTAGTGCTGAGCCTTCAAGGCATGTGATCGTTCAATGTCTTGATTCAGTAATTTCTTGATTTTATTCCCAACCATCATCTTCCAGCATCTATCTGTCATCTGTTCCTATGCCAGCCACTACCAACAAATCATCCAGTTCGAAAAAGACCACCACAGACCTCAAGGCTGAATTGGATGAGAAACAAAAAGGAGGAAGCAATAGAGGATAAATGTTAAGGGGGTAATAGGGGAATGATTGGCAAGAAGAAGGTAGGAATCAAAGGGGGTAGTAGGGTGATGGTCCGTTGGAGTAGTAAGCAAGAATGAATAATAGGAAAAGAAAAGAAAAGAATATCTGGTCAATCTACCAATCACAAGATTTGTAACATTACCCTGTTTCTACACCGAAAATCACTGATTTCCTTCCACTAAACCTTGACTTTCCCAAACCCCATGATGGGTGTGGTGAAGGATTAGCTGAGTTTGTGGCTGGAGATGGGAACATGGCCCGATGCAATTGTGACAAGGTAGGTGTGGAGATGGGAGACATCGGCAAAGGTTCACTGATCAGGAGGGGGTTTTCGGGAGCAGGTGGAGAGGAGGGTATCTTGACTCTCAATGGGGTAGCTCATCATTCAAATGTCATTTGTCTTGTCCTGGCTGGGGATGGGATGGTAAGGTTACTTGGCACACATATAGGTGGTGGTGGTTGGAGGTCGTCTAGTTCCAGCTCTTCACTATTGGTGTCATGGTTAAAATGGATGGTACTGGTTGTATTTGGGTATGTGGGAGGGGATGCCCTCAGGAAATGGTGTTCT
>QLOK01002495.1:1103-19168 GCA_003313805.1 Tricholoma flavovirens
ATGGATGCGAAAAGCTTCTCAAAGTCGACAAATTGGTCAAGAATGATTTTGCACCAGATTGTGCGGGGTAGTGGAACATGAACAGAAGTGAATAGCACTTTACCAATGAGGGTATCTTGTATAGCTCGAGGGCTAAAGACTGAGACAAGTTCCTGAGTGGATTCAAGGTGGGGGTCTGCTGCAGACTCAATGGAGAGTTCAACAAGGTGGGGAGCCTTGGCAAGAACAGAGGGTGGTAACATTCCTTTCACATTCAGGAGTCCCAAAAGATTTGCAATTTCATCAGTAATGAAGGATGGAGATGATGTTTGAGGTGCTCAAGAACCGAGACCTTCAATCTGGTCGACCTTGGCATGCAGAACAGCCCAGGCAAGGGAACTTGCAGCATCAGCAAGATTAGGTGCTTCATGAGCTTCTTCGGTACCAGGTGGAGAATGGGGATCTCCTTGAGGACCTGGAGGAAGGGCTTGTTGTTGATTGCATCGTTGCATGACTTGATCCATCTGAGATTCCTGTTTCACAGAGACGAGTGAGGAAAGAACCTCTGGGAAGAGACCCTGAGACTGCTTCATTAACGAGGCATTGGCAAGACGTGGTTCGAATCTGAATGAGATCGGGATCAGGAGATGTGGCATGTTTATTGGGAGGATCGGATGCATTAACGATATTCATCATAGCAGGAATGATTGGGACAGAAGGAGCATTTCCAGTGTTAGACATGAGATAGAGATGGGAATACGCCTTGAGCAACATGTTAACACTATAAAGATTCAACTGGAGACAGTAGCAGAGCTAGTGAATACAGTTGAATCAGTGAAAGATAGTTGTTGAGTAGGAGCAAAGCTCGAAGGCAAAGCCTGATGGAAACAACTGTGCTGCTTGGATGAAGTGAAATATGCCTTGAGCAATGCATTAACACTATAAAGATTCAACTGGAGATGGTAGCAATGAGGAGTGAAATACGCCTTGAGCAACGTGTTAATGCCTAAGGATTCCATGAGTTAATAATAAACTTCAATGTGGCTCCACAGAGAAGCTGCTCACTATAAAGATTCGACTGGAGATGGTAGCAGAGCTAGTGAATACAGTTGAATCCTGGAAGTGAAAACAATGATGAGTTTAACTGTAACAGAAAAGGATCACCAGAATCTCACAGTGAAAGATAGTTGTTGAGTAGGAGCAAAGCTTGAAGGCAAAGCGTGATGGGAACAACTATCTTGAAAAGTGAGAATATATTCTGACAAGTGCATGAAGTGCTTACCTGTGCTGCTTGGATGTGAACATGGGAGTTGAGAAGAAAGCAGCACAAGTAAAAGCCCCTATTCATGCTGAGACTGTCTATGGGCCTCTGCTAAGACTTTAGCACCAAGCCGTAAACAGCATGAATGATTGGAGTGAGATAAGATTGAGCAGAGCTCAATGTAGATAGCACATCTAGATGCAACTGAAGATTTTTTTTTGGCACAGAGGCCTACGAAACCACTCCTTACCCTTGGAACCCACGTTTACGATGATCGACCTATTTATTTCTTGAATGAATTAAATGTATAAGCATAAAGATTCACATTGGTTGCATAGGATGGATCAAGCATAGGTACTGATTCAGATGTTCCCAAGCAAGCTAGTACTAGCAGAGAAGGAAATGGTGATACAGGTTAAGCAAGCCAGGTAGTACTTATGTCCCTTGAGTCGAGGCTTTTCTTTGAAGCTGTATCTGCGTGTCGAACATGATAGTTTAACAACTACCTCCAGACCATAGAAGGGAGCTTACCAGGAGCTATTGCCTGATGGCCCAGGACTGCTGTTGAGCATACCCCATCCAAACCTGGTCCTCGTCACTGGTTTAACAACCCCATATAAAAACACCTCAGTCATCAACTTCAGATATGGCATGTAGGCTTCCTGGGGGATTGCATGGGATACAGACACCTGGACAGTGGTGGAGATGCCAGGGATTGGCAAGTTAGGCACACAGACAAAGTGGAGGTCAGTATGCAGGGATAACGACAGAGAAGATGTCTGAATATGAGCAGCCATTAGCAATAGAATTTTCAGTCAATATGCATAAGATGCAAGCTCACCGTACAAGGGTCTCTTGCAAGATCTAACCAGGCTAAGTCTCAGCTTGAGGGAGAGCAACAAACCATCACTGGCATGGAGAGGCTGAGAAGCAGGACTCGGAATAGTTGGAAATTTTACATAGGAATTCATATGAAGTTATAAGGTGGCAGAATCCTGTGAAGCTGAGGGCAAAACTACTACTATCCATCATTCGCAAGCAGTGGTCACGGAATTTACCCCTTAGAGAATAGTAGGCAAGTAAATTGCATAATCTCCTTCAAATCTCATGAATCGAAAACTCCATTAGGTTAGTACACAACAGACTAATATACAGTTCTCATTCTCGATCTCAGATCATTTCAAAGCCATACCATGTTTATATTTTGTTGAACCCAATTTTCCAACGGGTTACACAGGTTACACTTGCTAACGTATGTTTATGTATATGTTCTTTCTTGATCTCAGATCATTTCAAAGGATTTTGTCACAGGCACAGGAACCCAAATCTCCAATGGGTTATGCTCGCTAACGTCACTGCTCATATGCTTGTGCGTTCTCCTTCTCCTTCAACCTGATCTCAGATCATTTCAAGCCGACATCTGTTGTAAACATCTTAGAACATTTGCTGCACTTTGCTTTCCTTGTGACAAGTTCTTTTTAAATGGTGGCATATACTGCCAGCTACAAAGGTAGCCACATCGATCCAGCAATTGGCCCCCACTGGCATGTCTCTTTCTTCGCTTTTCTCCAAGTTCTCCGACCAAATTGACCAATCCGGCCAATTCGACCAATCCTGGGACTGTCACCATGGGGTGCGGTTTGATTCTAGCCTCTCTAGGACCCCTACCCTTAACCGCGAGGTGTCTAAATTGCCCCACCTCCCCCATGTCACTGTCTCTGGACAAGCCATCTTGGATTGGTATGTCTTTCATTTTTGGTAACCTCGTCATTGCGCTAATGGTGTTACTGATTTTACTAGACCACGCCTGTGCAAAACCATTCTCCTTAGCTGGGGGGAAATATTTTGTACCAAGTCTCCTTGGTATGTGATCATTCTAGCGATCTGGTCTGTTCTAAAGAAATGCCACAGACCTCCAGCTCCCCTCCTTTCACCCTGATCATCCGGAATTGTATTCCTCACTCCAAAGCAGACTCGATGGTTTTCGTAATGCAGGGATTACAGAAGGGCAGTTTCAACGACTGTTTGCACAATGTCATCGCTGTCGCAGATTCATGACAAAGAGAACCAGAGAGTACCACTCGTGCCCCGTGCTTGGAGATCCTGCTGCAGCTACTCCTCATGAACCTGACCACTTGCTTCTCCGACTGGAATGCTACACCAGTGGGCCTGGGGTTTCAGGGAAGGAGTTCAAATCACTTTTTGTTCAGTGCCTTTGGTGTCAAAAATACATGATGCATTACTCTGCTCTCAGCCACTGGGAGGATTGCAAAGCAGTGGAGGAACAGGTTATTTAATTAACAACTTTGTGAGTACATAAGCAGCCAACTTCTTTACACAGAATCCTGTAACTAGGCAGCCTTCAGTCAAGGGAAGGAACAGGGTATTAGTCCAGGGTTGAAATATGTGATGTACATAGGATCCATCAAATCTGCCAGGTGTCTTGTCCTTTCGAAATCCACTCGCTTTCAAAAAAACCACTAGTCTGAAACAGTAGTAAAGGTACTTGCTGCTCAACTAGATGCAAAGGGGCGTCCTGTAAGCCCACTTTGCACTGTAAATCCCTCGTATTTTGAATCATATCTTGAATTGCTTGGTGAATCACTTCATGGATTGCTTTGTACATACATCCCAAAGGAGATCACCATCCTTGCACATTTGTACAATGGAATTCTCCCCAATGTCACCCATGTCACATGATCCTCAAAAGCCAATGAGCTCCTCTAGGCTGCCATTCTCATTGATATACAATTCCAAAAGCTTGAAGGTTGGGCTTTTCGATAAACATCGGCACATGATATGTATTAGCAAATGACAGCCCGACCCTATGAGCATGACAGTGTTCCTCAAAGAACAACATGCCTCGACCAGCAATCCCTACTAACACCCTCATGTTCGATAACTTTCATCTGTTGAGCTGAGAAGGACCAAAAAGACTAGCATCGTCCCCAATCATCTGCTCTGTGACCAGCTCTTCAACCCTGAGTAGGAACCAGATGCAGAGGATGCAGTGATATTCCAATTCAATCACCTCCAGTGGTTGTTGAAAGAACCTTTCAGGCTACCAGCCAGCGGCCAGTCAGTCTCAGGAAGCAAGGCACACTGAAGGTACTCACCCACCAATTCCTTGATGTGTATGAAAGGATGGCTAGAGTGCCCAGGAAACCCAGTTGTTCCACCAACAAGCAGGAAATCAGGGCTTGTATTCACTGTGGTGGCAAAGGTTTAAGAAGTATGCTGGATACGTTTCAGTACTTCCTTGTTGGTGGCGGGAGCAAGGCTTCAGAGCGACAAGAGTCTGG
Source organism: Tricholoma flavovirens (assembly GCA_003313805.1). NCBI lineage: Eukaryota > Fungi > Basidiomycota > Agaricomycetes > Agaricales > Tricholomataceae > Tricholoma > Tricholoma flavovirens. Next base: position 5,646 of record QLOK01002495.1, read on the forward strand.
TTTGCAGATTTCAACATTCCTTAGCCAGCATAATATCTCTGGGGTGTCCATGGGTGGTAGACTGAGCGTATCTGATGAGATTAAATGGTGATTCTGTCAGATATGGCCCAGACTGTGCTCACACCGAATTTGACACTATGGTACCTCTCAGGATCATTAAATCGGGCAAGGGAAATCATGAGAAGAGCGATGAGGGGAATCCCAATTGATCAAGACAGATCCATCACAAAAAAGGTGATGGAATATACTCGATTTCATAACAAGTCACATCAAGGTGAGAGTTCCGATGGAATGAGGATGCAAATAATTTTTATCTTTGCATGAAACTATTAGTACAAGGATTCTAGCTAGGTATACATAGTTGCCTGTAAGAAACAATGTTACTATGCTAGTTCCCTCGGGCTAGGCCTGTCGTCATCCCCTGCCTCCAGGCCCACCCTGCGCTCCTCTTCTGGTGTCGTTGTCTTCATTCATGTCCCTGCCCATGTCATCCTCCCTGGTATAGTCCCCGTTGTCCCTGATGCCGCATTGCTGGCCCCCGCTGCCCGTTGTCTTGGATATCCCTCGTAGGCATCCCTGCTTGCCTCGTCCCTTTTCACCTGTGGTCGGCGCTCGTTTTAAGGGTGTCATGGTCCCTCGTCATGGTCATGCATTTCGTTGCCCAATGTTCCATGGTTGCTGCTTCCTGTAGTCCCCATTGTCACTCCTGCCCTCCTCCCAGCAATTGTGGTGTTGTTGGTGACTGCATTGGGGATCCTTGGCAGTGTTTTTTTTCTGGGTGGTAGGTCTTCCTCAGTCTTAAAAAACCCATAATAAACAACATCAAGTTAGAAGAAGAAGAAAAAAAAAAACAAAAAAACAAAAAAAAAAACAAAAAAAATTGCCTGGGCCTGTTGGGTGTGTGATGTAGCCTAGATCCTCGCCGGTCCATGCCCCTGGTGTTGCCATTAGTGTTGATACTGGCATCACTGCATCATCCCCTCTCCTGTAGCCTGTTGTCACATACCTTGTAGCATCAGCGCCCCATTATCCACCCTGCAAGCAGAGGCTTGCAGGGATGGCACAGGGTAGGTAGTGCAGCAGTTGGGTGTGTCGGGTGGTCAGCATTATCACAGCGTCAAAACCTAAATGTGGATATAAACAATAGTTGGCTGAATCTTGAAAGAAAAGCAGGTACCTTCCTTCAGAGTGTAGGAGTGAAGATGCCGGTAATGATGGGAGTAGCCAGAGCAGGTTGTTGATAGAGGAGTTGGAGAGACACAATCGATGGGGCAAAAGAACGACGATGTGGCAGGAGATGAGGTAGGAACTTAGATTTTGAAGTTCGTCGGGTCTGTATGTGTAAGCTCTGAGCCTATGTGCTAGGGTTCTAGCGAAGAGCAGGATGAGACAAAGTAAAGCATAACTCAGTAACTTACACTGCATGTTTGAGTGTAGCTGTGCTTGGTAGAGGTTTTGTGAGTTGCTGTATGCCATGTTTCTTTGTTGCTTTTTCATGCGCGGGGAGCCTAAAGAGTGCTGATGTTATCACTGTGATATGTGTTAGTTACTCACCTTCATGAAATGGTGGTTTGCATTTACGGAGCATTGGCATGGCAGAAGGTGAGATTCGAATGAAAATAAGATCACCATCTCTTACAACAGCAAGAGGACTGCCATCCAGTACTTCAAAGCCGTCTAAGAGAACAAGATTGGCTAGACAACAAACTGTGACAATGCAGGAACTGGAAGACAAATTGCTTGTTTAAGGTAAGCAATGTTTGCATCTGAAATAGGGTCATTCATTATCAGTAGAATACCATGCTTTCAGTTTGGGGAGAGGAGGGGATGTCTGAATCCTCATTGAAAAGCATGAAGTCCAACTTGAAGTCGAATGACACGGATTCACGTGATGTATCTCCTGCTGCAATCAATTCTGAATCTCTACCACAATCATTATGACGAAGCTAGAAATATGGCCACCTACTTTCTTATTAGTTTTCTTGCTTTACGTGCTCCTTATTCCACTCTACCATTGTTCAACTTTTCAAGTATACAAAATTATCTTCAAACACTACAATTCATTCTTATTCTCTCAACAGAAATGTCACTAGATGGCTATAATTGTAAACCATGCTTCAAATGTTGCAAGTGCATAAACCCCCTTCTGATGCCCTACACAAGCAAAAGGCGGCAGTCTTCTATAACCTGCAATTCTGGTACTCATTCAGTTACAGAACCTATCTTCTAGTCATTGGATGGTTCCTCTCAGATGTAAATCTTACAAAGTCGCCAACGCCAAATTAGACAATACTGTTTACGATCCTTTTGAAAGCTACAGCTAATCTCACCATCGCGGTTATTCAAAATCATTTCGTTGAAATTACCAAGGCATACAAGTCATATGCAACTTCATTTGCTTCTTTACTTGCCTACTACCATTCGCAAGCTTACCGATTCACAATTCACAAGAACCTCAAAAAATACAGTCATCCCAACAGCCATCAAGATGCATCTATGGGTATTGCCTTGCCTCAATGGATCGCTGAGAGGAAGAATAATATTTGGGTTCTTGGTGTCATGCCCTCCCTGCACTCATTGTATGTGTATGCTCCTCGTTTCCCAACTGACCCTCTCACCATTCTTTAGGGTCGCTGGTGGTTTGGCAGCCATCAAAAGACCCTATTTTACCCTCATTTGTGGTCGTTACTCAAGCGCCTCCTGTCATCTCTTACATTCCAGAACAAAAATTCGAGTTTTTCCCTCCTGGACATCTGATCTCATTGAGTCGCCACAAGCATGCCTGAAGAAGATTATGACCTGTATGGAGAAGACAATTATGGTCAACAGCAGAAGCCGGAGGTACGCATCAACTTACGTAGTTGAACTCATGTAATTTCTGACAATGCTTGAAAGAATGTTGGACATCAAGGCCAGCAACAACAAGAACCTCAGGAAGAGGTTGCAACCATGACATCTACAGTTGAACCAATGGTCGGGGACAAAAGACCCTGAGAAGATGATGCTGACGATCAGAATGTGAATCAACCCCCACCTGCTTCTCAACCCTAATGCCGCACAACCTCAGCCTCAAGCTCAGTTACAGAACCCTGCCACAATGCCTTCCTGGAATTAACTGTCTACAATGAAACATCATGCTTAAAACACAAGTACGACTTGAGATGATACATGCAGCATCCGACTGTGTTGCACAATGGTTTTTCCGAGGTGACAGGACGCAACCTGACGATCAAAGGCCTCAAATTCTCAGCTGATGGGTGGGTGCTGGCAACAATTTCAATTCATTTCAGAACATCAGCGAGGACACGACTTCACCAATTCCTATTAGACTCCACTGACAACAATTTCCGCCCATCTCTGGCTTGCTGCAGCGTGGAGAATGGCGCTTAGTTGGTGCCTAATAACCTGCTTAGCAGATGTTGTTATTGCTGCTTTGTGGTTAATGTTCAACCTATCCCATTGACATAACCTGGATTTGGATGGATCCGCATGTACTGAAAGCTGGGGTATCGATCACGAGGACAGCAGGGAACGATCGATATTCTGGCAAAGTGAGTACAATTCACAAATTGTTGCAATCAATTACACCCCAGAATCAGGAACTGAGAATTGGTTGTAGATGTTTAAAGGTAGACTTCGGCACGGTTGGAACTTGTGCCTGTGGTGAAGATGTTCATAGAATTGGCTTCGGTCCCTACACAGAGGCTTTTGGTGCTTGTCGAAAGTACTACGCTGTGGTGGCTGAATGTGTCTTGCCAGTGAAAATGAACTCCAGAATACATGTAATAACGCGGTAGCCCTAGATCACAAAGATTAGAAACTGGTAAGTAGGGGGTTTGGATAAGTAATTGGGTGTTAAGAATGATGAACAAGGCTCTGAGTGGACTCAGCAATGTATCCAATGTACTCTGATGTTCAGTAGTATTTTTTGGAACTCTCGCAATATCTCAAGGTGGGCTGCACATGTCCATTCCAGTTCCTTTATCCCACCACTGACACCTGTCAACAGGGAAGGATGACATGTGTCAATAGGAGTCCCAAAAGTGACATCATCTCCCACCCAATGGGCCCAGGCATTCCCCAACACTAACCGCCCATAATTTTTCATTGTCAACAGCATGTCTTTCAAGTGTGTCAGGTTACTTCAAGCTGTCACACAACGACATGTAATTATCTTATCGTCTGTGTTGTACAATACCTAACTTTTACTCAATTTTGCAGGCTCACAAATCTCGGGTGACTTCATTACATACATATAGTAACAGTTATGCCAGTCAAGACTCGAATAATTTTGGCGTTTTCAAATCTAATTGTGGTAGCTTGCGCCAAGGTTAGGGTTAACTGTGGGCAACTTAAGCACTGCCACCTCTGTCAAGTTCAAGTTCAAGAAGTTGTCACTGTCACCAGTGTGAGACTTTGTCCTCTCGTCGACAAGCGTCGATTTTCCAGGGGGCCCGCTAAAGCAAAGGTAAGCTAGTATACTGTTCTTTTTACTCACTAACAACCTTTTTTTCATTCATTATTAGGCTACATAAATCCAAACTGCAACAACAATGTGCACTGCTTCCCACATCTTCCCCATACAACTGGGATGTGAAGGGCTTCCTTTGACACCGGTTGCAAGGGAGTGTCAGCAGGGCTGTGCAATCTCTTAGTAACAATGGATCTCAGTGCAAACGATCCTTGGTGGATTTCCTTTCTGTCAAAATGGGATGCGAGGCTGTTGAGCAGGAAGGGTACAAGAGGAGACCACCAGGAGACCCGAGGAGCAAAATACTTGCCAGGTACGCCTGAGGTATGCCCGCACTAGTACACACCCCGTAATCCACTACATCACTGCTAACGCAACCCCGCTCGAAACAGGCGGTTCGATGCAATGCGGCCCTAAACCAGTAGCATCTACACAAACAGTGGGAGTGGGAGTGGTGGCCACTAAACCTACCCACAAACTACAAAGTGGCCCGGGAGACTCTGACAATGTCTCCTGGGTTCTAAGTACGTTTTTTTCTTCTCTTTTTCCATTTTCTCATAGCTAACTAAAAATTTCAGATACTAATTCTCATTGTTAACATGACACCTCACCCCATCCCAATCCAACCAACCAATGACGACGGACGAGGGCCCGGTGCATGACAAATGGACAATGACCGGAAGGAAGGCGAGTGAGCACCCACCCACCACTGTCGTTAGCTTGGTTCATGGCAGTGGAAAGGACAATAAACAAAAGGGATAGGGGGTGTTGTACAGGGATGGGACATGGGCAAGCACGCTATATAAGTCTAGGAAAGACAATCCCCAGTGTGTTACCCCACACAAATACCGATGATGTACACAAGATTGGAATTCATGAGCAAATAGATATCCTAGTTTACGCACCCAAATAAAAGTTATGCCAGTCCTATTCTTCCTGATAACAGCTGGTTGAGTTGCTGAGGCTAGGTGACTATGAAATGTATCTCAGGGAGTGTAGTATGAGGTGTCCGAGTCTATGTTATGGCAAGTACAGACAAAGACTCGAACAGAAGAGTTAGTAACAAACAGATCAAAGGACTACAGCATGCGCATCTGGGCGAGTTGCATCTCCAGCTCTTCAGCTCTTTTCTGCACAGCTTCTGCTCACATCGTGGCCTCATCTGCTCGTGCTTTGGCCTCTTCAACCTGCTGTGCTGCTTGCATGCAGCCGATCCGAATTCCTTCATCATGACCAACCTGAATCCCTTCGTCACGACCAATCTTAATTCCGTTGTCGCAAAGCTATCATTAGAAAATGATCAGCATAACTAAATTCACAAAAAAAAGATTACATACCTTCTGTTTCTGAGCTGCTGCATCCTCCTTTCTACTCGATGCCTCCCCTCAAGCTTCAACTAAAGCTTCAACAAACTCTGCCGCAATAGTCTGATGGGAATCGCGTCCAACTGATATAGCACCGTACTTCCCACAAGTACACCAAGCCTTTGACTCCTTTGTACACAGCCTGTATCTGTCGTTTCCTAGTACTCACCAAATGGTATCACTGTACCAGTAGCACTGGTGTTGAATGATGTCATACAAAGGTGCATGTTCATGCACCACAACTACGAGAACAGCAAGTTCTAGCAATGAAGGCGGACTTGTAAATGTATGTGTCAAAAGGATTTCGAAGGGTCAGAAGCCATGGGTGATGTCATGGAGTTCTTCACTGCCACCTATCCTGACTTGGTCATGTGCTGCAACCTGAGAAGAAAATTTATGGGAAGCATGTGTAACACTGTCATTATCAGAGGATGCCTGGGCGGCACAATCCACAATGACAGTGTTTGTGAGGCCAGTAGGTTGATGAACTATCTCAGTGACAAGGAATTTGTGCTTCTTCCCGTCCTGATGTTTGCAATACTCGATGCTGTTGACAAAGCATGTGTCCTTGTCGTGATCAATTGCCTTCATCAGGCTAGCCCAACTTTCAGCCTGGAGAGTTATATGGGAATGCGGGAAGAGGAACTCAAGATGAGCAACTTGAACAGTCTCAGCAGATGACATGAATAATCATAAGAAAGGGAATCTGGAGACAAGCCAAGTGAGTATAGACATGCTGCATTCACGTTTTCTGGTGGTAGGTGAGTCCCATTTCAGTGGCTGTGCTCATTTGGTCTGTGGTTAACCCTATCCTTGTTAGTACATACTATAGTAGTAGCCATCCTCCAAGTCGAGCTTCCACAATTTCACCCCATCACTCTACTCTTGCCATCATGCCCACCATCACACCATTTCGATAACCGGCCACTTCGACCACCACCGCACCCTTGCGACCCAATCCAACGGGCAAATCCTGTGGCTGCAAACTTGCCACGTCACTTGCATTCAACATGACATGCTTTAACTAATTTTGTAGGCCAGGGAGCCTTCAAACATCCTGATTAAGTTTTTCCTATAAACTTTTGGTTGTTATTCAGCTAATTACACCTTTGTTGCTCTTTTTTAGGTTACTACAACTTTTTGACAACAAGGGCTGTCCCATTCCCTCCTCCCAATGCAAATGGGATGTGAGACTGCATAAGAGGTATCAGGGAGCCCAGGGAAGTGGGATAAGCATGAGGTAAGTACCTCCTGCCACATTGCAACCTCCAGCTGATGAAACACGAGCCGGCACCCCCTGCACCCACACCACCGCTGCAAGCCCCTGCTCGCAGGGTGGAGAGTGGGACAACAAACAGCGGGGATGAGCTGACACCATGACCACGACGGCACCCCCAATCGCTGCTGCAAGCAACTGCTCACAGGGTGGAAACATGGTTGAACAGCCGAGCCCCTCACTTGGCCAGAATGCTTTTGGTTGCACAACTCGCATCACTGGCAAGTTTCAACTTTAGAGCAGCTTGAACGTGAAGCACTTAGAAGTCTCTGCAAGTCTGTGAGTCAGTCACTGTGGTTCGAATAGCCCAAGAAGGGTAATACAAACCTGGTTTTTTCGCGAATCAAACAGACAAAATGTCCCACTGAACTTTGGCATCCATAGAACTGACTCATCGTGAAAATGTCTTGAGACTGACAGTGCGACCACGGATATTGCTTGGGGACATAGTGGTATGTGTTTCTTGCTGGTTACTATGGTTTAACTTGAATGTTAATGCTGTCACAGGTGTTTGGCAACCTGGGTCTGACCAGCATTCACAAAGGCGAACTTATTGTATGGGATTCAGACAACTTACCAACAGCCTGAGGTGTGTTGGAAACACTATACCTCTGCTTCAAATCTAATTAATATCCTTTCCCTCTAAAATGATGGCAAATGGATCACATTTGGTCCATTTATGCACTAATCTCAATTTCACACCTCATACACTGCTACTTTGTAGCAGGGTTGGGGGGTTTCGGGGGATTCTTCATGGAAATCCGCCACTGCCTAGCATCTGTCGGCAGCATCTTCCAAGACCCTGGAAATCACTACACGACATCATTGACCTCGATACCTGTAGCACCTGACTTTTCTCTTAAGGAACCATACAATTGGTGGACAAAAGTTGATTAGAGCATTTTTCAAGCCATTCTCAAATTTCAACCTTACACTGTTGCACTGGGTAATCCTGCTTGTGAGTCCCAGCCATTTTTATGCTCTCTTTGTGGTTTGTCCGGCTGTTTGTGGATGGGAGCATAGTGTGGGTTTCTGTTGTGACCACTAGTTGATTTCTGCTACTTGTGTTACCTCCATCTGGATTTTCATTTTAAGCATACTACGGTGCCTCCCTTCTCAATTTTCTTGTTGTCGGCACCTGGGTTTCTCATTAGTTGGTTCAATCTTCTCTACAAATGAGTGCTGGGGCGGGGCTATGCTCCTTTTCTTGTGTTCCTACTCATATCTGTTTGGCTGCAACTTTTCCATCATGCCCTCATTTGGTCGCACCCATTGCTGATCTATCTTCTCATAGCCCAAAAGTCACAATTGCCAATGTGACAACCTGGGTGCTTGATACCTTCTCTGTTACACACCTCAATGACATGCCAAAGCCTTCAAAAGGACTCTACCTCTGCCACACTGGACAACCATACGACGAGAACAAGGGGGAGAAACAATGACCCCACCACCACTGCTCACCACTGTTTGTGGGTGGAAGGACAGGAAGACGATGGCCAACCGCCGCTGCTTGTGGGGTGGGGATGGGGAGCAACAAGGCCAAGAGAGGAAATGGGCACAACCAACAGTGATAACAAGAACAGGGAAGGACACCAACAGAATGATGGGCATGACCCAGCACCCCACTGTGCGATGACCACGACAACAAGGAAGACGAGGACGAGGATGGTCACCCCCACCACCACCATTGCACCCCCAATGGCCACCGTGAGCAACTGCTCATGGGGTGGAAACGGGGAGCAGTAAGGCCTGGCACGACTCCCTCCCTGTGTTTTGCATGGGGGCAGGATTTTTTTTTGGTTTAATTAATGTTGTTGTGCTGCCCCCTCAAACGTGAGGGGGTTACCTTTTTTATATACATAATAATGTAGTAGAGTACCTCCGAATACATAGGATTTTAAATACATAAATTCTGAAACTTTGGGTAGCAAAAACAGCCTCAGTTCTTACATATATGTAGCAGATAAAATCATCCCCTTCACTTGAACACCTGTATAGAAGCATCAGTTTTTGAACATTTCCTACAAGCATGTGGGTGTATTGTCAGCAACTGATGGGTTTCAAGAAAACTGAGATGTAGAGGAAATCAGAGATAAAATCATTTCATCCACTTGAATAACTGTATATTGTGATATAGAAAGATCATATATTGCAATTCTGTTAATACAAGCACCAGTTCCTGAACCTTTCCTGACAGAATCCCAGTATCTGGTCAGTGAGTGACAAGTCTCAGGAACAATGACCAGCTGTGGAAATGGTGGTATAAAATTATCTCATATACTAGAAAAATTGCATGTTCCTATATAATAATATCATACACTGCAATTCTGTCCATAAAAGTGTCAGTGTCTGACCCCTCTTCACATTTAGTTTATGATATGGCAAGGCCAGATAAAATCTTATCTACTGATTGTGGAGTATTAATTGTTGATCAAATCTGTCTAGTCATACCAGACCCCTGTCATTCACTGCAATTCTGTCTGAAAAAGCATCAGTGGCTGACCCTTTGTCATCTGTGTTGGATGATGTTTTAAGGCTAGATAAAATTTTATCTACTGATGGCGGAGTGTTAATCATTGATCAAATCTGTCTAGTCATACCAGACCCCTGCCAATTTCCAGATGTGACTGTCAACCTATCATATCATATCATATCAGTCAGTCACCCACAAGTTGCAGACTGAGAGGCAGGTTGCAGGCTCCATTCCGGGACTTGAAGATCTTTTACCTGGGACAAGTGTTATTTTCTTAAAAATTTGGATACACATGCTCTGCGTCAAGAAATCCTCAGCGGGGTGGAATCCACAAGTTTGAAGTTGACGCCATCCACTCTCAGTGAATTGCGAACACCCCTAAATACCACAACTCACCATGAGTTCGCTGCAAGGGCTTTATGCAATGTGGTTGTCGCATGGTCAAGCCTTCTCCACATCTTTGAAGTTTGTGAGGAACCAGCACCAATAACCCCTCAAATCGATGACAAGCGAGAAAGGATGTCAAGGGTTTGGAAAGGGACGGAAGCTATCAAGGGCGAGGTTGAAATGGACGAGTAGGGCGAGGGTTTCGTTAACATAGCCAAGGTGATTAGCGTTATTCATGTACTTTTCCTATTCTATCTGGTGTGGGAACATCGTCTCCATGGGATCGTGACTGGAATGGAAGGGATCAGAATCATGTCGTCTCCTGAGAACAAGCTCGATCGACTGTTGGTGTCTTTCAAGGATGCCAAGGTAAGCAAACATGGCTCTCCAATGACAGTGATCGCTCATGCTCTTTCTCCTTCACAGATCACGCTCTTAGAGTGGTCCACCGCGGAACATGACTTGGTGACGGTTTCGATCCACACCTACGAATGAGCACTGCAGCTCGTGGGTACATTAACTTCTCTTGCGTTGAGATAATGCTCACATCAATATTCATCAGATGTCTCTTGATTCGCCTCTGTTCCGAGTGGAAATTCAGGTTGACCCCCTTTCATGTTGTGCCGCTCTACCAAGAGATGCGATTGCTGTGCTTCCTTTTCACCAGGCACAAGTGGATGATGCAATGGACCACGAGCAATCTCAACTCAAGTAAGTCGTTGTGTTGGATGTTTTTAAAAAATTGCTACAAGCATGCACCAGGATGTACCATACAGTCCGAGTTTCATTCTAGATCTTCCAGCGGAAGTTGATCAAAATGTTCAGAACGTTGTTGACTTTGCCTTCCTCCCTGGTTTCAACAACCCCACAGTTGCAATTCTGTACCAGACACAACAAACATGGACAGGGTGTGTCATTATGTGTTGTTATGTCTCTCCTCGCATTAACATGGATATACAGATGCTTAATGGAACTCAAAGACACCGTGAAGCTGATAATATTCACCCTCAACTTTGTCACACAGAAATATCCAATCATCAGAACAGTCGAAGGACTCCCCCATGACTGTCTCTTCCTGCTGCCATGCACCATGTCTCTCGGTGGTGTAGTAATCATTACATGCAATTCAATTATTTATGTGGACCAGTCCTCCAAACGCGTGGTTCTGCCTGTGAACAGTTGGGCCTCTCGAATCAGCGACATGCCCATGCCAGCAATTGCTCCAGAATATCAGTCTCGCAACCTCAAGCTAGAAGGATGCCATGCAGCCTTCATTGATGACAAAACTATTTTTATCATCCACAAAGATGGTACCATGTACCCTGTGGATATGGTTATCGACGGGAAGAGGGTGTCAAAGCTGATGCTGGCTCCTCCACTTGCACAGACCACAATACCTACCGTTGTGAAGAAGATCACTGACGGACATGTTTTATTGGAAGCACTGTTGGCCCTTCTGTGTTACTGAAGGCTGCTCACATCATCGAGAATATTGAGGAACATGAAATGGATTTGACTCCTGCCGCCATTGTCCAAGCAGCCAACGATATGGATATGGATGATGACGAAGGTAGGTGATTCTTGTATGCTCTGTGATTGTGGTTGATTTTCATGGATACAGATATTTACAGGCCTTCAAAGGTTGTCGAACCATCTAAGAATAGTCTTGTGAATGGAAAGCCTTCAAAATGCACGAGAAACATCATTCAATGTTCGCTGTGTGACTCCTTACTGGCTTATGGTCCCATAGCAGATATGACTTTCTCCCTTGCCCGAAACAGCATACGTCTTATCCCTGTCCTCGAGAAGCACATCATTTATTAGGTTCTTCTTTTCATAGGATCAGCCTGTACAGGAACTTGTTGCCACAACTGGTGCAGGCTCTCTCAGCAGATTTACATTATTCCAGGTTTGTTTAGGTGTACTTCCCATCCATTTCATCCTTCCTGATGACTTTGTCTCTCACAGTGTGATCTACCCATACACACGAAATGCAAACTACATGCGATAGGTGGTGCAAGAGGAATGTGGTCATTACCCATCTGGCAACCCGTCAGATCAAACGGAGTCGCCCACGAGTGTCCTGTTAACCCCTTCCAAACGGAAAATGACACCCTCATTCTCAGCACAGACGCCAACCCCTCGCCATTCCACTCAGGTGAGTGTATGCCTTTAATGATCGTGTCCTTTCAAACTGACCATGGGTAGATTGCCACACGCAACAAAATCTGATATTGCAATCACAACGCGCATCCCATTCATCCTTGACAGGTTTCATTGACCACCACCAAAAAAATCTGCTTGCGATGAGCCTACTTGCTTTGCTTGCATTCACCCCTTTCTTCCTAATCTCATGTCTCCCCCAAAACCCCAAGTTTACCCTGCCATTATCAGCTTACCACATATAACCACACTTCTTGATGCTCTCCTCATCGCAATCTGCTCTGGGACTAACTATGTAAAATTCCATTTCAAATCAGTTGAAAGATGCTGACTTTGGTGCACAATAGGTGTCTTCGGGTTAGCCAGCATGGCAATGGACTATGTTCATAGATAACTAATGGGATTTACCAGCATATGCGCCCCAACTTGGCATGTGTCTTCAAATCAATCACACCCAACTAAACATTGCCAGTCTAGCCAGGAATTGTCAGTACACTTTCGTATTACCCTATCGCCTCTCACCTTTTCCTGTGAATCATGGTTAGCGTCTACTTCACCTCCCTGCTCTGCCATATCATCAATGCACGTGGTCCCTGAGGTATCCTGTTTTCTGGGTTCTTCCTCCTCCTAGCAGGTTATTCCGGTACACAACTCATCTTCAATGTGGCACTGCCTTCTGGGGCTCTCACCATATTGACGTTCATCTTCTGCCCCCTTGTTGCATGTAAACTCATGAGTGGTGCTGGCAGCAACTGTGGAACTACAAGTTTCATGAATGTTACTGCCAAAACATTCCCGGATAGAGCTGTACATTATTTCTGTGACCACAACAATACCAGGCATTGCAGTATGCTGCAGCTGTCCTTATTTCTTATTTCTCATCACCTTATCTATCCTCACATATGGTACTAACTTACTTTCTCATGCCTTGTGCTGCAGTGTGGACCGGCCACGGGGATAGTCACGGTTGTGTCCAGATTCGGACTCTCCAGATTCCTTTTCTCCACAGTGGCACGTATGACATTCGCTGGCAACACCTCATTGTTCCTCAAGCTCCTTTCATATGGCACCGCCATGCCCATGATCGTAGGTTTAGGCTGATACCATGGCAGAGTAAGTTTTTAATAAAAGTTGTCAGATGAAGACCAGGAAACAGTGCACCACAGCATCCTCATCACAGGCAAAGAGCAAGATCACAGCCTCAGTCTTGATTAACAACCTGGACTCAGAGGACATGGACGAGAACACATGTGAAAAGGTTTGATTTATCTGAATTTATCAGTGCATACTGATCATTTCACGATGTTGTTACAGGCAAGAAGCGTGCTACCCTCGGTAATCCAGTAGCCATTGATGCAGATGGCATACTCATGGATGTGGATGTCCAGT